>CAUYSK010023824.1:0-13400 GCA_963575035.1 Avahi laniger | reverse complement strand
CTGCCTCAGCCTCCCAAGTAGCTGGGACTACAGGCATGCACCACCATGCCCGGCTAATTTTTTCTATATATTTTTAGTTGTCCGATTAATTTCTTTCTATTTTTAGTAGAGACGGGGTCTCGCTCTTGCTCAGGCTGGTCTGGAACTCCTGAGCTCAAACAATCCGCCCGCCTCGGCCTCCCAGAGAGCTAGGATTACAGGCATGAGCCACCGCGCCCACCATGCCTGGCCTAGGATTACAGCTTTTTCAAGAGAGAATAACAGCAGGAAAGGGCCTGAGGACATTAGGAATCTGTGCACTCCCCAGGGGTAAGGAGGGAATAAGCAAATGAGGGTGTGAGGATAATGGAGAGGCGATGGGGCCTTGGGTTTGGAGGTCTCGAGCTATCAGAAGACCCTCGGAGTTTGGAGTTCCAGAGTACGTACATAAACGGAGAGAAAGATGGTGGTAGAGTCAAGATCTTGAAGACGGGGCATTTACCCGTAGCAATAAGGACCAGGGTATGGCTTGTTGGTGGATGACTGAGGCGGGGCAGGGGAGGAAATTATTGCCAGTGAGAAGGTCAAGGTGCTGAGGAGGTCATGGGTCGTGGCTCATGCCCACGACACTCAGGATGGCAGTGGATGCAGGATGGACAAGGAGGACAATTGAGGCAGGCGCTAATCATCCCCAAGGGCTTAGGAGACGGACAAGGAATTCCACAGATGGCAGCAACAGCAGGGACAGTGAGTGGCAAGGTGGGGTGGCACGAGCTTCAAAGGAGCTGGGAGTATAGAAGAAAACAAGTGTTTTTAAAATAGCAGAGACGCTCATCCCACCTTCTGATTTTGCGATGATGGGGAACATCAGAGGAAAACATCCTCTACTTAGGGAGCTACAGGAAGGCTTCACAGAACGGCTGGCCGCAGTTTAGGACCAGAAGGTAAAGGAAGCTTCCAAGAGTTGGCTGGTGAGAGCTGCGCGCCAGGGGGCACAGTGGGAGGGTTTAGGGGCGGCGGAGGGGTGGGGGCAGGCTGAGCAAGAGGACCTCTGGAGTTCATGGGGCGAGGGCCATCAGATGACGGAGCCGCAGGAGGCGAGGCAGGACAGGCCCAGTGCCGATGGAGGATGAGTCCAGCAAAATTAAAGGAGGCCGCTCTCTACTTTGGGTGAAACACAGGCAGGCAATGTTGTGCTTAGCCCCGCCCTGCTGTGCAGGGCTCCTCAGAGGCCTTGCTTCCCACAGCAAACCGGGCATGCCCACGTATGTCAGCGGCGGGCACCGGGTGGTCGTCAGGTGGGGGCAGCGCAGCCGAGAAATTTCCATCTCGACCGAGAGTCCTATTAGGAGGCGCTGAGCTAGACCATTAATAAAGCTCTTGTGTGGTCCCCTTCTAACGCCTGTGTTTGTCCCCGTTGCTACAGAAGCCACCAGCGACCATGGCGCAGTACAAGGGCACCATGCACGAGGCTGGCCGGGCCATGCACCTGATCAAGAAGCGCGAGAAGCAGAAGGAGCAGATGCAGGTGCTGCGGCGGCGCATCGCCGAGGAGACCCTCCTGAAGTCGAAGGTGGACAAGAAGTTCTCGGCTCACTACGACGCCGTGGAGGCCGAGCTGAAGTCGAGCACGGTGGGCCTGGTGACCCTGAACGACATGAAGGCCAAGCAGGAGGCCCTGCTGCGCGAGCGCGAGAGGCAGCTGGCCAGGAGGGAGCAGCTGGAGGAGCGCCGGCTGCGGCTGGAGATGCTGCGCGACGAGGAGCGCAGGCGCGAGCGGAAGCGCAAGATCTCGCGCCTGTCCTTCTCGCTGGACGACAACGACGACCAGGGTGGCAGGGCCGGGGCCGGCAAGGGCCAGAGAAACCTGGGCAAGAATCCCGACGTGGACACCAGCTTCCTGCCGGACCGCGACCGGGAGGAGGCGGAGAACCGGCTCCGGGAGGAGCTGCGCAGGCAGTGGGAGGCCAGGCGCGAGAAGGTGAAGGCCGAGGAGGTGGAGATCACCTTCAGCTACTGGGACGGCTCGGGCCACCGGTGCACGGCGCGCATGACCAAGGGCAGCACGGTGCAGCAGTTCCTGCGGACCGCGCTGCAGGGGCTGCGCAAGGACTTCCCCGAGCTGCGCTCGGCCGGCGTGGAGCAGCTCATGTACATCAAAGAGGACCTCATCCTGCCGCACTACCACACCTTCTACGACTTCATCGTCGCCAAGGCCAGGGGCAAGAGCGGGCCGCTGTTCAGCTTCGACGTGCACGACGACGTGCGGCTGCTTAGCGACGCCACCATGGAGAAGGACGAGTCGCACGCGGGCAAGGTGGTGCTGAGGAGCTGGTACGAGAAGAACAAGCACATCTTCCCCGCCAGCCGCTGGGAGCCCTACGACCCCGAGAAGAAGTGGGACAAGTACACCATCCGGTGACGCCCGCTGCACCGCCCCAGCGTCCTCCGCCCTCGCCAGGGGGTGACTCACCAGAATAGGAAATGGGGGCGGGGGGAAGCGCCCAGACTTCTGTGCCCTGTCATTTATAACTTAACTTGGTGACCCCGATTTCTTTCCTGAAATTTAAATAAAGACAGAGGTTTTGCATCATCCAAATTTGGTCATTCTGTTGCTAACGTTATAAATGTGGTTGCTCGCTTGTTTTAATGTTGCTGTGTGGATTCGTTGAATCACTCTGCTGAGCTATCGTGAAACCATGACCGAGTAGCAGTGGGATAGAAACTAGAATAAGGGGCACATTTTGACCTAGTGGTTCCGAGCATAGACTTTGGAGCCACACTGACTGAGTTCACAGCGCTCCGCTCAGCTTCTACTCACTGTGTAGTTTGGGGCAAGCTTATTAACCCTGTGCCTGAGGGTCCTCCCTGTAGAGAGGAAATCATGAGAGCACCTACTTCACAGAGAGATGTGAGGATTAAATGAGTTAGTATTTGTAAAGTACTTAGAGCTCAATAAATGTCTGCTATTATTATTCTTACAGTCTTGGTTAATTTATTTAAAGGACTGCTATGATCCAGTTCAGAGCCTTCTCAGGGCGAAGGTGGACCTGCCCGTCACTGGCCTACACATGTGGGGGACCAGCCCCGCCTCCGTGTTCCCTGGCTGGGCTGTCTAGCCCTGGAGGTCAGGAGGACAGAAAGCCAGCGGGTGTAGCCTACAGGGTCAGTACTACTGATTTTCCTTTTGCAGAAAGCTCCCACGTGGTTTCACACGGCACTGTTACAGATCTCGTCTTCATTTGAAAACGCTTATATTTTATTCACTATGTATACTTTGTGTTTTAAAAAAATATTGATTTTGAAAAATGCTGTGCTAAAATATTATTTATCTTGATTACTGAGTTTTGGGATGCCATCTTCCCCTTAACCCTAACGTCCAAGGCAGCTTCCTTACTCACTTACTTCAGTCCTGGCTCTGAGCGAAGGAGGGACACTTCTTCAGTGCTTGCCTCAGCCCTTAAATGAGAACTTCCACAGATCATCGCCCTCCAGGGCCGTGGGTCCCAGCCCCTGCTGTCCTTTAGGGTCATCAGGGAAGCTTTTAAACCTCCCAATTCCCAGGCCACACAGAGAGCCAGATCTCAAGGGGCAGGATGTAGAAGTGAGTATGTTTGAAGCTCCTCACACATTCGATGTGCAGTCAGATTGGAGAACAAATGCTCTAGGGTTACCTTCTCTGCACCTCTTACTAACCCCTCCTTCTGAGTTTCCACACAGCGAGCATTTGAGCCACGGCCCAGGACAGGCCTTTGGCTCTGAATCACTGCAATGGGTGTGAAGTAGAGCCTTCTTACCCAAAGTGAGGCCCTTGGACCAGCGGCATCAGCACTTGGGAGACTGTTAGAAAAGCAGAATCCCAGGCTCACCTCAGACCTTGCGAATTGGAATGTGTGACCAACAAGGTCCCCAGGCGATTCACACACACACTAAGGTTTAAGGAACCTCTGGCTGGCTAGACGTCTGTCTGCACTTCCAACACAGCAGCTGAGGACTTAAACTTGGGGGGAGTTAACAGTAGAATGCCACCTCTTCGGTTGCATGCTCAAGCCATATTCTCCAATCCAGTTATAATGTAGAAGTTGGTATGCTGACCACGGTCTAACTCCTGCATCTATTCCTTAATTACTTTGATATTACTTACACTTAGGTTCCACTGCACATCACAAAAAACCCAAAGTAACTGTGGCTTACACAAGCCTATTTCTCTGTATCATAAAAGTCTAGAGGTAAGTCTGCCATAGCATCAAGGATCCAGGCTGCTTCTTTCTTGCTGTTTCATCATATGTGGCTTCCATATGCAGGGTTAACCTCATAATCCAAGATGGCAGCCCCAGCTCTAACCATCACATCCACACCCCGGGACGCAGAAAGAAGGTAAAGGGAGAAAGAAAATTCAAAAGGCTTTAAACGACGGTCTCTTAAGAAGGAGTCCTGTAAACTGGTAAACAATATCTTGGTTTAGATCCCATTTGCCAGAACTTTGTTACCTGGCCACACAGAGCTCCTGACTCAAGCCAACACTGCTGGGTCACACTTGTCATTGCTCTCAGACGCAGTCTGTTCTGACCCAGGTACTGCATTTCACATCTGCAGTTACTGGGCTGTGTGTTATTGGACAAGTGCACACCTGTCAGCTTGCAGAGCCCTGGCAAAGACGACCCACAGCAGGAGTAGACATTCAATACGTGGCCAGGACTATTCTAAGCACTTTGGCTATTTTAACAACTTTCATCCTTGTGTGTGTCCTATAAGACAGGTGTTATTATTCCCATTTTACAGATGAGGAACAAAGGAGCACTTCGCTGTCTCCATTTTTGTGCACAGCCTTGAATTGTTGTTGCGGTTCAACCACTTTGGAGTGGACATGCTGTATTTTCTGCCAAGTATACGTTCCACCAATTCCTTTTTGGAAGACCTCCCCAGTATTCCTGCTGTCACTCCACGTGGGCTTAGCAATCTACTTTGTCATCCTCCCGGCCACTGCCTCTCTTTTGTGCGGTGCTTGCAGGGACTGGGCGGTGGGCAGAGGGGAGAGGGAGAGAGCTCTCTGGGACTAATCCCATCGGGATAGCCCCCCCTCATGACCTCGTCTAGCCCTGAATCACCTCCCAAAGGCTCCAGCTCCAAATGCCATCACATTGAAGGTTAGGGCTTCAACATACGAACTTGGGGGAGACGTGATTCAGTCCACAGCACTGGCCAGTGGCGGTTGGGGTTGGACCATGGAGCCTATGGAAGGATTTTCAGTAGGGAGTGGTCAGTTATCCCAGGGGCCCACACCACGAGACACTGAGCAGGGACAGTGCTGGTAGGACACATCAACAGGCAAAAGGACACTTTTGATGCAGATTCGATGAGGTCTTTCTACCTTCAGGAGTTTCCTAATAAAATGGGAAAACCTGGACAAGCCATGCCTGGTGCCATTAGCAGTTAATAACGCATCCATCCGGAGCTGACAGCTGAGTGAGCCCCGAGGGCCGTGCGTGACCAGCACCCTGAGGAGAAGGGAGCTGAGGAACCAAGCTATGCCCCGGCTTCTTCCATGCCACTGGCTAGGGACGCCTCGCGGCCCTGGAAACTGCGCCAAGCGTCAACGCTACCATGGCCGCGTACACGGTCGGAGGGTCTCAGGACGTCAAAGCACAGGGGCCCTGGAGAGCAGCCCTGGGATCCACATACAGCCCTGGGGCATTTTCAAAGGTCTGTAGAGAAATGACAGCAGGAAGAATGCTGAGTTAAGTTTTTAATAAAGCTAAGTAGGTTTTCTTTTCCATTTAAAAGAATAAATTTGTATGGATATTGTGCTTTTTCCTTTTTTCTCTTTTTTTTTTGGTATTTAATGTTCTTTACAATGAAACTATAGTTATTGTAGATGCTAAGCTTTTTTTCTTTAATATTTTTTATTTGGCCAAGGTAAAAAAATGGGATCTCTGACACCCCATGAAATGCATTAGGAGAATTTTTAAAAGTCTTGTGTTGACATCAGCTACCAAGGGGAGCTCATTGATGGCAGTCCTGAGGTCACAGCTTTTCAGGAGCCCGACTTTCCCTGTCCTAACTCCTGCACTCACTACTTGGGTACTGCTGTTTCCTCCCTTTCCCAGCTAGAAAGTTCTGGGTTTATTTTCAGCTGCTTTGGGGGATGAAAGAAACAATCCTCATGCAACGAAGGCAAAATAATGTTCTTACACAGGTCAGCGTGAGGATGGCCCAAGCTTGAAAGTCTCCCTGTGCTGTGATGGGGGGAAAACCCACATGTAGACGAGCTCCCTGGGACATCACAAAATTGCCCATTTTCTTCAAAATCCCCGATTAATTGAGTTACTTCAGAAGGTTTTTGATAGACTGTCAGAACCTCAACTAGCCTGACACAATCGGGTGCCACTACATTGATCAGAAAGCAATGGCGGGGTCGGGAGGTAAGGAGGAAGGGTCAGGGCCTTATCTGTGTCTTCCCGATTCCCAGGCATGTGGGATGGGGCTTCTGTGTTCCTATCAGGAGGACTGCAGCAAGAAAAGGCATTTCTCATGGACGGCTATATTTTTGCCAAGTAAATGTCATAGTAAATAATATTAGGAAGAAAAAGAGAAACCAGGTGGAGTTTTTCATACCTAACTCATGCTGGAAATTTATTTCTCCAGGAGAATTCATTACCTTCAGACCACTAAGTCAGACTTTTAAAAAAATAATGTGTAAGTATGTATATGTATATGAATATAAGTTGTATATGTATATAAATGTGTATGAATATGAACGTGCAAATGAATACGTATATAAATATGCACATGTATATGTATATGTGTGTGTTTATACACACACACACACACACATTCTGATCTCCAGCAGAAACTTGAGCTGCTCCTTCGTAGGCCTCGGGGGTGAGCATGGCACCGAATGCGTCACATCAGGGCAGTGTTGCGTAGTGGTTTTGACTGATGAGCTGGAGAAACAGAAGTCACTAAGAAGCCAGCAGGATTCAATCCCACCGTGGGAGCCAGCCTCCAAGAGGGCCCCCAGTGATTCTTTCCTCTTTGTTTTATGCCTTTATGTAATCAATGGGATTTTGATGGGATGACAGTGTGTGACCTATAACACTAGGTCATGAAACACACTGTACCTTCCACCCTGCTCTCTTGGATATCTCGCTCTGGGGGAAGCCAGCTGCTGTGTCGTGAGAACACTCAGGCAGCCTCACGGAAAGGACACTTGGCAAGGACCAAGGAACGAAGGCCATCTGCTAGCAGCCAGCAAAAACCGGCAGCCATCCCGGAATCGGGTCCTCCTCTGGCCCCGCCATGGATGACCGCAGCCCAGCCAGCAGCTTGACTCATCTCATGAGAGATCCCAAGCTGTGTATAATTAACACGTATGTATTAACTGAGACATATTTCACATACCATGAACTGTCCTCCAAGTTCAATGGCTGTTGTTATATTCACAGAGCTGTGCAAGCATTACCACAGTCTAATTTTGGAACATTTTCATCACTCTAAAAATAAACCCTGTACTCATCAGCCGGCACTCCCCATTCCACCCTCCTCCCTAGCTCTAGGAAACCACACATTATTTTCTGTTTCTACAGTTTACCTACTCTGGACATTTCATGTCAATGGAATCATACAGTACGTGGCTTTTGTGTCTGGTTCCTAAAACTAAGCGTGATGTTTTCGAGGTCTAGCCATGTGGTAGCCTGCATCAGTATTTCATTCCCTTTTATGATCAAATAATATTCCAGTGGACACAGCACATTTTGTTTACCCGTCCAATCACTAGTTGAAGGGAATTTGATTTGTTTCCACTTTTTGGCTTTTATGAATAATGCTGCCAATGGACATTTGTGTAAGTTTTTATGTGGACATGTGTTTTCATTTATCTTGGGTGTATATACTTAGGATTGGAACTGGGTCATATAGTAACGCCATGTGTAAGCTTTGGAGGAATCGCCCGGCTGTTTTCCAAAGCAGCTGCTCTATTTTACGTTCCTAGCAGTATGTATGAGGGTTTCAGATTCTCACTTCCTCACCAACACTTAACTAGTATCCACCTTTTGGATTATAGTCATCCTTGTGGACGTGAAGTGGTATCTCATCATGGTTTCGATTAGCATTTCCCTGATGGTTATAGATGTTGAGCATCTTTTCAGGGGCTTATTGGCCATTTGTATATCTTCCTTAGAGAAATGTTTATTCAGATCCTTTGTCCATTTTCAATGGGGTTGCTTGTCTTTTTATTATTGAGTCATAAGAGCTCTTCATATATTAAGGATACAAATGCCATATCAAATATATGATTTACAAGCATATTCTCCCATTTTGTGGGTTGACTTTTCATGTCTTTGATGACATTATTTTCCTGATGGTATTATTATTAAAAGTTTTAAATTTTAATGTAGTCTAATGTATCTATTTTTTTCTTTTATTGCTTGATCTTTTGGTGTCATATCTACAAAAAGATTGCCTAGCCCAAGGTCATAAAGATTTACTCCTATTTTCCTTTAAGAGTTTTACAGTTTTACATCTCATATTTATGCCTGTGATTCACTTTGAGTTAGTTCATGTGTATGGTGCGAGACAACGTTCCACCCTCATCCTTCTGCATGTGGCTGTCCAGCTGTCCCAGGGCCGCGTGTTGAAAAGACTGCTCTCTCCCCACTGGATGGTCTTGGCTCCCTTGTCAAGTCATGGCCACAGGCACCTGGTTTATTTCTGGACTCTCGTTTCTGTTCCATGGGTCTCTACGTATGTCTGTCGTCGTGCCAGTACTTCACCGTCTTGATTACTGGTGCTTTATAGTAAGTTTTGAAAGAGAGAAGTGTGTCCTACAACTTTGTTTTTCTTTTTCAAAGCAAAAAATTCTCAGTTTTTAGTTTATCTGAGAATATCTTTATTTCACCTTCAATTTTAAAAGGTAGCTTTACTGGACATCGATTCTTGATTCAAGGTTTGAATTTTTTCCGCCACTTTGCAGATGGCCTCCTGGCCTCCATTTCTTTTTTCATACCCAAGATATGCTTTTAAGTAGAAGAAAACCAAGTGCAAGATGAAAAGCAACATGCATTGTGTGCCACCACTCGCGTAAAGGTGGAGAGAGGGAGAATTACGCTGTATTTGCTCATACATGTGGTACTTAGTCTACCTCTGAAAGACACGCGATTCTGGAACCCATCGTTCGGCACTGGGGGGTGAGCAGGGTGGTGAGCAGACAGGGCGGGAAGGAGACTTTCACAGCACATCAGGTCACACCTTGCAAATTGTGGAGCACGTAAATGTGTTACCTATTAAAATATAAAACTACGATTAAAATGTGAATTGAATTTTTTTTAAAACTGCAGAAGTATCCTAAACCACGACAGCCTGATTTTCAGGGAGGAGATTGGGGACTTCAGGATATATTGGCAGATTATTTTGAATATTTTTCATTATTTTTAAATAGGCAAACGGAAGAGTAATTAATAAAATAATATGGAACCAGAGCATTTATATTTAAAGAAAAGAACCTTCCCAATTGCCAGGTCAGTGCTAGCCTCTCCACTCTGCCGTTCGTTTTCCTGGAGTCAGAAGACTCTATGTCAGTATGACTATAAGCTTTAGATAAATTCCAACCAATCCGTGACTTAGATGATGAATACCGATTAGATTTTAAAATAAACATTTTGCAAAGATGGTAGGGTCAGAGTTTCAATCCCTTTCCTTTCAGAAAGCTCACTGACCCACGAGAGTCTGCTCACATGCTCCTCAGCAAACTTCAAAGTCCTACCAGGAAACAAGGGCGGAGTGACTCCTGCTCAGTTCCCCACCCCCAAAACTCCCTAGTACACTTTATCTCTAGAATAATGAGTGTCGACATGATTTACCCTAAATATTATTTTTATAGTATCACTTTTAGACAATATAGTGGGGTATGCCATCATTAATCAGTTTTCTATTTGGGGACATGAGAATATCTTCTAGTTTGAGGCCATTAAAAACAAAATTGGGCTGGGCATGGTGAGTCCCATCAACTTGGGAGGCCGAGGCAGGAGGATCACTTGAGGCCAGGAGTTCAAGGTTGCAGTGAGCTATGATCCCATTACTGCATTCCAGCCTGAGTGACAGAGTGAGACCCTGTTTCAAAACAAACAAAAAATGCTACAAAAGTGAAATGCCCACCCTGATAGCCAAGTCTTTAGAAATACCTAAAATTTATTTTAATAAAATAAATATTCATTTAAAAATATTAAACATTTATTTTAAAATATTAAAATTTATTTAAAATAAATTTTTGGAGCAGAGTTGCTAGGACAAAGCATATACAGATACTAGGGGTTTTTTATAAATATTGTCCAATTACGTTCTGTAGCATATTAAGTTCTCCAAAGACAGTCACAATAGCTCTCACCCTATACACTCTTCTGCAATGTGAACTTGTCCCTCCCCATCAAAGGTGAGGTCTATTTCTCTACCACCTTTGGTGGCGTGCGACTGCTTTGACCATTGCAATGCAGAGGAACTGATGCTTTGCTCACGGATGTACGATGGCTTTTAATTGGCCAGTCAGCTCCACCTCCCACCTCCTAGAATACTAGCTCTTGAGTCACACTGTCTTAAAACTTGCCACCTTGCTGTGAGAAGGCCAGCTACATGCAGAGGGCGTGCATAGACGCTTCAGCCCAAACTGAGCCCACAGCCAGCCCCAGCTGCCGGCCACATAAGTGAGCCATCTGGGATGTTCGAGCCCAGACAAGCCACTAGGAAACTCCAGTCTCAGCCAACAGCACCGGCCTCATGTGTTTTCATTCCATCTGTCTCCCCCTGCATCTGCGGCCCACCGCGACCTCACACCCTGATCCCGCAGATCCTTGACCTTCTTAACTCCAATGACTTTGGTTTCTTCTCTGCTTCCACCATCTAACAGCCTATCTGTGGCGTAGAGGTCGGCATTACTTATGTTGCTCTACTTTCAAAATGTCTAGTTTGTAGTCTCTGCCGACCTTCTTAAGTTCCACGTCACACTTGCGTGGTCTGTGGTCTCCTGGCCTCTCCCTATCGTCATTTCTGCTTCCAAGCAGACCTGATGTCTTGACTCACCATTCCGATGCTCTCTTCTCTACCTCCCTGGGACCCCTCCGTTTGCCACCACCATGCCTGTGCGGCACTGCTTGGTGACCAAGGACACGGGCTCAGGAAAAGGTGTCCAGATGTACACCGTGGCTGTGCCATTGGTCAGCCAGGTAGTGCCCGGCAAGTTACTTCTCCTGTGCGCTGACGACCGTGGAGCTGCCCCGTGTGATAGCTGCCAGCCACACATGGCTGTCGAGAACTCAGAAGACAGCCACCTCCGAACCGAGATGTGCCATCAGTACAAAGTGCAGACCAGAACCAAAGACCAAAAAATAATGTAGAATATCTCATTATTCATCTTTTTATGTTGATTCCATGTTGAAATAATGTTTTGGGTATGTTAGATTAAATAAAGCATTTTAAAATTAATTTCACGCATCTCTTTTTGCTTTTTTAACATGACCACCAGAAAACCTAAAGTTGCTGTGTGTCTTGAGCAGAGCTGTGGTGCAGGACATAGGGACAGACAAAGCAGCTTTTGCCTTGTTTGTCAACACTCCCCATTATTAGAGAGTTAAGAGGCAAACCCAAGAAGAAGCCACTAATACCCCGACAGCATTTTGTCAATGTCTAGATAAATCATACAGACAATACGTCCTTGCTCGCGCCAGGAAGGAGCAGATGCGGTGGCAGGTCAAGCAGGTAAAAAGCTTCACGCAGGAGGTGGAAGCTCTTCTCACTTGCGAGAGCGGGAAGCAAACTCTCCCGCCGGCCAGGAGCGCGGAGGGAGGGATGCTGAGCCGGCAGGGCGCCGGCCACGGCCAGCCTCCGCACAGAGCAGACGGAACAATCACGGTGGGGCCGCAGTTCTTCCTTCTTGGCCCGTGTTGTCCCTTTTCTGACTCCACTCCTGACACCAAGTTCATGGGCTTTTGCATTGCACGGTAATTCTCCAGCACTGACTGGGTCACTGATTCAGCTCAGTTCTGACACTATCGACCTGGCGTTAGCACAGACCCCACGGGCTAAGCGTGCACCTAATAGCCAGCGGAATCGAACATCACAGACCTCTCTGCCCGAACTGGGGACATAGTCAAAAAAGGGGGTCCTGTCCCAGCAGGGGAAAGGAGATTCGTGTCTCATTGTGGCTAGAAGACGTAAACCTGTCCCAGAAAGGATGGCAGAGGGCTTTGTTCTTAGAGATGTCACACCCAGCCTGTGAGTCTGAAGACAGATGTTTTTTGTTATTCTACAAAAACATATGGCTTTTTACACGTTCTCTATTGTTTCTGGAGTTAAATTGCTATGGCATCGTCACACGTCCCCCGATGGGCCGTGTCTAACATCTGTGCGGCTACAAACGGGCGTGCTCATGTGTGGGCTTATGGAGCCGGGACGACATCAGGACTGCCAGGGACTTGCTGCCCCACTCAGGAGGGGGAGAAGCAGGGCACTGCTGGGGTGCAAACTGGGTCGATTCTCCGAGCAGGAGAAATTAGCGAAGCAACAGGTATTTAGGGGAAAAAATTCCAGCCTGACTGTCCTGGAATGTGGTTTAACCTAGACTCCTTCGCCTTCTCTAGAGCTTGAATGTAATTTAAAAATGATGTTTATACGGTTTTGTTTTTCATATTATAAGTCTAATACATGCTTATTGTAGAGAATTTTTAAAATACAGAAAAAGAAACAAATCACTCATAATCCTACTACTCAGACAAAACCACTGACACTATTTTTTTTTCTTTCTGGTCATTTTTGTCCTAGGCATGTGTGTGCACACACTTGATATATAATATATTTTTGTCATTAAACCGTATATGCAATTTGGTAATCTGTTTTTTAAATTACCATTATATTGATACACTAAACTGCAAAATCTCGTTTGTACCATCTGTCCCTTTTCCCGGTCACTCTAGCCACCTTTAATGTTTCCAAATGCCTAAATGCCACCACGACATAAAAAGACATCTTGGCCTCTGTCTCTCAACCTTGAGGCAGCCCTCAAACAGGAGGAAATCAGGACAGCACGGTCCTCTGAAGCCAAGTTATAGATCCACCAGAGGCCACCAGGAGACAATAAAATGACGTTCAAACAGAGCCTTTGTGCGACTTTGAATGAGTGTGTTCGTTGAGGCGTAAGTGGGGCTGCTTCCAGGTTTTACCTGAGCCAGACAAGGTGACATCAGATAAATTCCTCCCATGTTTCCATGGATGCCCCGGAACCAAGGGCCTGGGATTGCTTTCTAAGCCCGTGCAAAGCAATCTCCTCCTGCAAAAAGGGCAATCTTATGATGGGACTTCTTTCTCTTCTGCTGCCTGAAGGACCCTGCTGTCGGGTCCCACACTGGAAAAGGCTGTTTGTAGAGAGGAAAAGGAAC
>CAUYSK010023823.1:0-37545 GCA_963575035.1 Avahi laniger | reverse complement strand
AGACCTCCCATCCTTGACCGTGCACAATAAGGGAAACCCTCTTCCTTCATGCTCACGCCTGCTGCTCAGAGCTTGCAGCTGCCGAGAGGTTGAAGAGAGAGCAGGTGTCCTTTGGCGTCACAAGCCTATTATCTGACGCAGAGAAATGTCTCGTCTTCAAATGAGTAAAGTAAAAGATCGGCTGATTTCATTTCCTCATCAAGGTGGATGATTTTCAAGTGTTGAAACTGAACTTGATGCTTAAAACCCATTTCCTTGCAAAACCCAGGCCTGGCGGCGTCCTCTTCCTCTGCTGCTGTACCGAGCCCTCAGCCACATGCGAGATGAGCTCCGTGCGAATGGGTATTTAATTTGATTTCCCTATTCCTGCCTCCGTTGGCATGAGAACAAACATGAGCATGGAAGTTCAAACCCAGCATGCTGCTTAATGTTAAGACGGCTCCAGCATGTGATTTCATTATTTTTTAAAGATATGTTTAAAACAAAAACACAAAGTTAAAAGAAAATTATTTAGAGAACTGGGGGCCGAAGGAGGATATATCCAGGGACAGCCCCATACCTGGAGGTTGCAGGATTCTGGTTTGAGAGATGCACATTTCACAGAGTTTCCTGCCGTCTCAGCTTTGCACGGGGCGGACTGACCCCCGCTCCATGGAAAGAGAAGATAAAAAGGTTCTGTAGCAATGCACTGTATCGCAGCCTCTCTTACTGGGAGGGCAGGCACATCCGTCAGCAGCCCTGAGGTCCACCCTCTGACAGGGAAGGGGGAAGGACTGACGCGTGAGTCAGACAAGAGCTGGGAGGTGAAGGCTGGCGGCATGGAGGGCGCCCTGGGGCCACCTGCTAGATTCAGTGCCAAGGAGGGCGTCTGCTCCGCGGCCACGCAGGCGAGGTGGGGGTCTCGACCCGCCACTCCCATTCAAAGAACAGGCGGATTTTTGACTTGAAGAGACAGTAGAGAGGCATCTGGACTTTATTTTATATACATACACACACATATATATTTTTGATTAGCGTTTTTCTTAACCAGGCTGGAAGTGGTGCTTCTGTTTGATCACCCCGGGAGCCCCTGACGAACGTGCCCTCAGCACCGTGCACGCTCCGTGGCATCTCTGGCCGAAGTTTGCTGTTGCTATGCCACCCTCAGCCTGTGGCTCACACCTGAGCAGCACCCGGGCTTCCTCAGCTTGACCTGGGGAGCATCACCCTGGAGCCCTGTTAGCAGACCCGAGCCAGAATGCAGGGAGCAGCGCAGCGGTTCCTGCCCCACCACCTGTGGCCCCTGGGAGCTGCCCACTTGCTGTGGACGCCCCGGCTTCAGGATTCCACTCTCCTCACCCTGCCCAGGCTCTCCTCTGGCTCCTGGCCTCTCTCACCTTGCTCAGTCTCAGCTGTGACAGGTCCCCTCAACTTTACGTGCTCCTGCCTCTGGCAAATAAACAGCACAGCTGCCACGTGGAGGATCCCTAAGGCACCTCTTCATGTCCTTAGTGATGCTGGTCTTCTGCTGGAATGTTCTCCCTCTCTCTTCCCCTTGAACCAACACAGCTCCAAGAAGCCAACCTCACATCCCCCCTTCTCACTCCAAGGTGGGATTGGGTCTCTCTGCCCCATGCTCCCACAATGCTGTATTGTGTTATCGTCATCCGCTCAGGTGACTGTCCCTCCCTCCCATCTTTGAGCTCCATGTCATCCTCAGAGCTAGCACGGTGCCTGGCATGAGTGGCAGGTGCTCAGTGAGTGTTTTTGAATGAATGAATGAATGAAGAAAAGGAGGAATGAATGAAGGCAGTCCTCGCCCGGAGGACCCCATGTTCCTGGCCATATCTGGGTCTCTCAAGCCAGGGGAAGAGCACTCAACCCTGCTCCTGTCTGTTTGACCACCTCTCCATCCAACACGCAGGCGCATTGCCCACACTACCTTCATTAGGACATTTCCAGCGTCTGTTACCTTCATCTCCCATCACTGAACAAACTGGGATGATGATGATGATGGTGAAAGTGCTCCTAGGATGACAATGCCATCCATTCATGCAGCATTTCGTATTTTAGACAGTTTGAATGTGCTCCGCCTGATTCGATGCTGTAGGCTTGTTTGCTGCCTACTTAATTCGAACCGAGGGGCAGTTATCAATTGTCCTGTCTTCACAGAGGAAGAATTGCCTGAGGTGCAGGGAGGGTAAAGTAAGTGACACGGTTCATACTGGAAACCATGTTTGGTGACTCGTTATTTTTTGTTTTCTTTGAAATCACATCGAATTGTCATATTGGGGATATGCTCTTAGCTTTCTGTCACTTATTGTGAATTACTTATTTGGATCATTTCTATGAGAGCGATTTCCAACTTTGTCAAATATAACAATCCATTTTTCCTGCTTTAGAAAAAACTTCATAATTGAAATTTTGACAGGAAACAAAGAAGTGGAGAGAGGAACATAATGAGCCCCTATGTACCCATCGCTCGGCTTGCTAACATTCGCCAAGCTATTAACAGTTTCATCTGTCTGCTGCTACCCGCCCAGCCATTTTCTAGCATGACTGAAACAGCAAAACTATTATCCCAACTATCAAAATAGTAATAATTCCATAATATAATCTGGTGCTCAGATTTTGTTTAAATTTCCCCAGTTGCCACAACAATCAATGTCCTTTTTTGTTTGTTTGAGGATCCAGTGAAGTCCATGGTTGCGATTGGTTTAGAGGTCTCCTTCAACCTGTACCACTTTCCCACTTTTTAAAAATGCCATCTGTTTGTGGAGGAAATAGGATCATTTCTCTAGCAGAATTTCCCATATTCTGGATTTGGCTGATTGCGTCTTTCTGGTATCATTTTACATGTTTTTCAGTCCCCCGTTTTTGAGAAATACTTTTCAACATGAAGAACTTTGTAGATTTTCTTCTCCCCATGCCTGGCCCACAATCCACACATATTAGTGGCTGCGTGTGTGTGTGTGTGTGTGTGTGTGTGTGTGTGTTTACTGAGAAAATTCAGAATGACAAAAAGCCCCTGTGAATTCAATAATGCTCTACTCTAAAATCGAATATTATCAATCACCTCAGTATTACATACATCTGAAAACCAGGAGTGCAAAACATACGTCTTCCTTATTCAGCCTCAGACAATGTCTATGGTACAGAATGACCAGGGTTCCTGAAGTCACTGAATGCCCCCGCCAATCAGTGGCCACTAGCCTCAGAACAGCTTGCTGACCACTATTGTAAAATGGTGATTACTGATAGATAACAACTCAGTATGCTGTTCCTTTTAGAGGCACTTGTATTTAACAGGACAAAATGTTTCAAACCATAAAAGGGTCTTTGGTTTGGGTCCATCCGGTAAGGCCGGTGGGATTCTTGGGATTTCCTAGCTGCTCTTTCTCTGCAATGGATTGAAGCAGTGGTGTTGGAGCCCACTGGCACGAGCTCATGAGAACCTATTATTACATTTTCACAATGTCTATATCAGTAGCTCGAAATAATGCATTGTGGGAGTATTTATAGCAGGGAAATAAGCAAACGTCATGCCTACAATCCTGAGCCCCAGTTTTAATATATTTATTAACATACCACTGTATCTAACCATGAAATAAGGGAATTATATGGAGACAGTCTGAAGCGTATTCTTCCCTCTCTGCCCTTACTGACACTTGGCAGCATCAAAATAAAATAAATAATATGTTTTCTTGTTGGCATGAGAGAGGCCAAGAAGATGGAACTTCCTTTTACAAACTCGCATCTATCCCTTGCCAAACCTATCAGAGAAGCCCTAACTTAGAAAATATTTCTCTTTTCACCACTTCACAAAAGAGTTCTAATAGTTCCCAGCTGGGAAACGCTGGGTCAGTTTGTCTGGTCTGCTACAGGGTCACCCGCTTTTGTGGTAAGCGAAGGACTCTCAGCCCATGTCCCAGCATGACCTGTGACAGAGTGGACAAGACCAGGCTTTAGATTTGGGGTCAAAGACGGATCTGGCTTGACCTTAATCCTTTAGCACGACTTTCAGCTTGAGTTGTCTTGTTTATGATACGGGGAAATGACAGCTGTCTCGTGGTGTTGTGTATACCTAATGATGTCACGCACAGAGAATGCCTCCTATCAATATGTGGTAATTGAGAACAATTTGTTTTAATAATTCTTTTTACAGACTAATGTTACAGACATTTTACCCCATGACTTAGAGTTCATTCTACATGGTCCCTTGCCTGGCAATCTTCTCACATGAGGACCCACCCTAAGGTGAAACTAAGGAGGAGGCCACTGAAGTGGGGCTTCCAAGCAGGTGTGTCTGAATTACTGCTTTCCTTGGGCCATGGGACAGCCAGCACCTGGGCCTGTTGTCTCTGGCTCAGAACAACCTCTAACAGGGCTACGGATGCCTAGGATGTCCAGCGAGCTGTCAGTATTGCCGTTTTATTTATGTGCCTTTTCTGAAAAAGTGGGGGGTAGGAGGGGAACACTGAGAAAAAGCTGAGCTAGAGAAGAGGTCCTGAGATGTTGTCCCTCCAAATGATGCTGGAGGACAGGCTGAGTGTCTGACGTGGGAGGCAGAGATGGGACTCACATCTGCCTGATTCGGCCAGGCTGGCTGTCCTTGGACGTGGAGAGGGAAGCGTGTGGATCTCTTGCCAATGTTTCTCAGAAGGTAGGAGGTGCAAAAGGTTTTATTGCAAAGATTTGCAGGTATGTGAGAGCTATTTGTTGGCATCCTCGCTGGTTGAAGGCAGTAACAGAGAGAGTTATTTTCCGAGCTTTCAACCAAGCAATGGGTAGGCTCATGGCTTAGTTGGTGAGGGTTGCCTTCCTCTTTTGGAACATAGTGAGTATTGGCCCTGCTGCTGCTTGCCTTGTCCCTTATGTATCCATGGTACCAAAAAACTGTCATTTAGACTCATCATCAGGAATTTTGGAAGAGCCACAAGAGCAGCCCAGAACCGTGGTGCTGAGAGACACAATTCTGAGTGGGAATAAGAGGTAGTAGGAAGACGGCAGCAGGTGCTGTGGGCTTTGGTAGCACAAGAGGTCAGACGATCTAGATGAGGCTGCTCTAAAGATCAAAACCATTAGAAGAAACTCTACAGAGAGAAACCCCATCTCCTCCCTGGATTTAGCACCGATAATGGGAAGAAAACTGGTGGATAATTTATCGTGGCTTTAGGAACTATTTATTTATTTGGGGGGTGTGTGCACACGCATTGTGCCAACTTTTGAAATGCCTAGCAGAAGAAATGTACGTTCTAGAAATGAACTATAGAAAAGATTTGATTTCGCAAAACAGCTTGGGACCAAGGTCATTCTATAAAGGACTTCTGGTTTTTCTTTTTTAATGGAAATTAGCAATTTATCTTAAGAAAGTTATTGAAAAGCCGGTTCATTTATTTGCATAATGATAAAATGTGCCAGAATTTTTCCTCTTTGCTATTATCAATGAATGGAGACATACAAAACCTCAGTAAAGAGACATAAAAGGCACCCAAGTGTTCTTTGGATCTTTTTTATGAACCAGTCAGCTTCAGCAAATGAAACTGGCACTTCTATAAAAACATGTTTCTGTACAAATCTCATGTAATCAGTAAATGTCTGTTTAAATGCATGCTAGGCAATGCGCTGCTTCCTTCTTCTTGTGTGGCATCTGCTTATTCTGTTATCTTAACCCACAGAAACAGATTTCTCCCCTCCCCCCATATTCGCATCGAACTACTCCGTAAACAGAACAACATTGCCACAGGAAATGAAATCAGTTCCTGAAACTTATTGAATATGGGGGTTGAGGGAAGGGAGAAGTCTGGGACAATGTCCTCACTTCTGGCCTTAGCGTCCAGAAAGGTCAGAGAAGACTGAGGTAGGAAAAAGCTTTAAAACCCAATAGCCTTTTAAAGTTAAACCCATTCAGCAAAGGGCAAAATCTCCACGATTGCTTTTAAGATCTATCAGACTGAGCTAAAATAATTGCTAAATACTTTCTAAAGCCCAGAAATGATAGAAAGAACTGACCCCCCCAATAATAATACTAAGTTTCAGGGCGGTGTCCCCGATTGGCAATACTTCACACTGTGTTGTCACATTGTTGCTCGGAGAATAAAACTGGCCCCCCATGGCTCCTCTGGGAAGGAACATCTGGAAGCTTCTTCCTGGTTTCTTCCGGACTCCATCCCATACACCTTGTTCTTCTACTGATATTAATCTGTATCCTTTTGTGGTCGTAAACTGCAAACATGAATATAACTGCTGTTCTGAATCCTGTGAGTTTTTCCAGGGACTCATTAAGCCTGAGGGTGGTCTTGGGGTTACGACAGCCCTAGGTATTGAAGTTCTTCTGGAGCATATTCCTTAAGTTTATCATGAGAAAATAGATTGGACTTTAGTTTGGTCCTGTAATCAAAGAAAGGATGAATCAATACCTTGCAGCTTCCAGAAACAGACCCTTCGAAACCTTCAGACTGCATTCGGGAGTAGACCCTGACAAGGGTGTGACCTTGGCTCCTGCCTCTTCTTTGTGAATGACCTTGTGTTAGAAATAGGAAATTGGATATGTAAGAAAAGACTACAAGGGAAACACCTCCATTGTTAGATCTCCAACACCTCAAAGAGCCTTAGGACAAAATCAGAATTAGGCTAATGCCTTAAAGATAAAACAACTCGATACTCCCCCCCTAGTCAATCAAATCAGGTAAAGAAACATCATATTTTAGGCACTTGTAGATACTATAAGCAAAGAGGACATGGGACAAACAATTGTCATCTGCGAGCTGAGAAACTGAAGGAAAAAGTAATAAGAACATGAAAAACAGCTCCAAGCTTCAGGTTCCCTTTGAATATCTACAAAAGGATTTCATATTCTCCTCCACAATGGTTTTGAATACGATCATTGTTTGCTTCTTCTCAGGATGAACAGACTCTTTTCCTTGCCAGAGAGTCACGGCTCTCAAGGCAGTGAAAAAATTGCTTGATTTTGTGTTCTCACCCTGGGGAACTGCAATCTCTCTCTCTGGTAAGAGGCACACTCATTTCCTGGGACTGTCATTAAAGAGATTTGTAAAGCCCGCCTATCCAGAAACTTTATTATCCATATTACTCCCAATTTTGGGAAAATTAAAAAAAAGTGGAATTCTGTACTAAAATTAGCAAAACTCTCAGAGAGCTCTTGAAATTCCATGGCTTAAGGCTGCAGTCTCCAGCTGTTAGTTAGCGACTGGGCAACAGAGCTCTGTCACCTCTCTACCTCCCCCTTGTCTATGGAAAAATGCTCTTCCAAGAAAGTTAGGAAGGGGGAGGGGCTCACAGCAGAAGGTGAGCAGTGAGCGAAGCTTCATCTGTATTTGCAGCTGCTCCCCATCACTCGCATCACCGCCTGAGCTCCGCCTCTCCTCCACCCAGGTCCGTGGAAAAATTGCCTTCCATGAAACGGGTTCCTGGTGCCAAAATGGTTGGGGACTGCTGGCCTAAGGTATTGCTACTGGTTGTAATGATAAGAAGATTGACCCTTACCCCCTGGGGTTCATCAATACTTCTTTATAAGTTACCTAAAAGCTGACCCATGTGTCTAAAAATATTGCTTCTAATCTGAGACTCTGTTCTGTTTCAAGAAAATGTGGCCAAATACTGCAAGAGACTCAAGTATAGCACCCAATTTTAGCATCAGCAGATACGGGTGGCTTTATACCCATTTTTCTTTGGTTGCCACCCAGCTTTCTTCTGTACCAGTGCTTTGTAATGAAGCGGTTGCTTTCCTCAACCACGTGGTGACTTTTCAGATGGCAAACACAAAAAAAGGCCGAAGAGCCAAAAATATGACTTACTGTTATATCACACCTAGGATAGAAGTTTCCTATTTCCACCAAAAAATACCTGGAGACCTTTGATAGGAACTTCATAGTCCTATCAAAACCTTTGATAGTCTTTATAACTGAGTGTTTCTAGAAATAACCTTGGAAAGCAACTCTGAAACACTTGTACCATGGGCCTATGAACGTTTGGGACGTGCCTCACTTTTGCAGACATTACCAGAAAGGCTCACTACTTATACCCAACTTCATGCTCCTTTGTTTTAGATCTATCTAATGATCTCTTTTCTATAAATCTCTCTGGCTAGTGCTAAACTCTTGTCAAGTAGTACCAAATTCAGACAATACTACTCAACAACTTCGCAAGGATATTTTTTCTGACTACGGATCATTGGGAGGTTCCCAGTCACTGGGATTGGATTTGTGGCCAAAAGCCTGCAATTCCCAAACCAGTCAGGGATTCGTTATCTTAAAAAAATTGATGTCTGCCATCAGTTTCGATATCACCTAGAATTTTCTTTGGCCCTTCCATTTCTCCTCTCAGAAGAGATTTTTAGATAACTCAAAAAACTGGTCTTTTCTTTGATACCCCAAATCTTAATTATTAGGGAGAATTCAGAATTGCTTTCTTCTTCTGTGAGCCTCTTTATTTCATGGCTAAAATAAAGGCCCCAAAAGTCTGAAAATTCCTAGTTTTTATGCCTCAATCATTGGCAAGAGAGCTATATAATGATGCTAAGACCACAGGACTCCTGACTTGAGAAGTTTATAAGACTGGGCAGATGGTGATTCACACAGAGCAGCTTTAGATATAATGTCGGCCTTTCCAGGTAGAACATATGCCATCTTAGGGGGAGAATGCTGTACTTAAGGTTTTACAGATCTGGGAAATCATCAAAGAAATTAGGAAATTAGGTAATTTAGTACCTGCATATATGGGTCTGCAAACTGTTCACATTAGAATGGGATTTTTTTCTCTCGGAAATATTTGGCTTGTAGTTTAGAATAGGACCACGAAAACTCTAATCTAATCCCTCTCTCTGTATTTGTCATGTTGCTCAACTATTGGTGTGCAGTTGTTGTTTCACTGAAAAAGCCAACAATAGGAAGGGTGCATCAGTTTTCTATCACTGCGATAGCAAAAAACCGCCAGGCAGTGGATCAAAGCAACACAATTTTATTATGTCACAGCTGTGCAGGTCAGAAGTCTGGGTTGGTTCGACTGCCTCTGTCTGATTTTTCAAAAGGCAGAACTCAAGGTGTTAGCGGACTTGGCTCCTATTGAGAAGCTATGAGAAGTCTCTGCTTTCCAGCACATTCAGGTTGTTGGCAAAATCCAGCTTCCTGCATCTATGAAACAGAGGTTCGTGCTTTCTGAAGGGCCAGCAAAGGCATGTCACGTTCTCCTGCCACCTGGGACCTTTCTGACTTCTCTTTTTGCTAAACCTCTTCTGCTTCCAGCTGGAGGAAGTTCTCAGCTTTTTATGGCTTTCGTGATTAGGTTGGGCCACCAGATAATCCAGGGTAATCTCCCTATTTTACGGTCTGTAACCTTAACCACATTCGCAAAATTCCCTTTGCCGCGTGACTGTAACATACTCACAGGTTCCAGGGATTACAGTGCGGATGTTTCTGAAGGGCTATTATTCTGCCTTCCACGAACAGGAAAAACTGCGTTTATAGAGGAAGAAAGCTCTACAATCAGAGCTTGATACATGATCACAACACTTCAGACATCAGTGCAGTTCTGGATTGAGCACGGCCCCAGGAGGTCAGGGTTTGCTCTCAGCTGAGGCTGGAGACTGGCCACAGGTGAGGCCTACCCATCGGGCCACCTATGACAACAGTATCTCACTGCTCGCAAAGTAATTGATTCAGGCAAACAGTTTTCTTATACGGATAAACATCTCCCTTATCAGAATGACAATCTGCTTACCTAAATTAAAAACCTGCTTATTAAACAGGAGTGTGCATGGCAAGACACATCAAGACCTTTCTTTGCTGTGTCCACGATACTTTATTATGTCAGGAACTTTGCCTAATTCTAACCAGGTCCTCGCCCTAAAAAACCCACCTTAAACTGTTCAAGCCCAGACCTGAAACAGTGCACACAGCTTCCCTTAGCTCCCTGCTCTTGAAGCATTGCTAGGACTCTGACGAGACGGTGTTCCCTTGCTTCGGCAAGTTTAATAAACTCGGTTCTGCTCCTTCGACAGGTTTGTCTGATGGGCTCTGCGGGGCAGTTGACTCTCCCTTTGTGCCGCCCACCTTTCCGTGTTTCCTGAGCAGCAGGTGCAGGGCGAGGAGAGGGGACAAGGCAGACACACATGCAAGTTCCGGCCGATATCAATAGCTTAGCTTGTGTCACCGAAGAGGCGGAGCGCCTGCGGGGCTGTCGGCATCACCGTGGAAGCTCTGTCGTGGGGACAACTCTGTGCAGCTGCTCCTGGAATCCATCTTATCAGCACAGCACCACGCGCTCCGGCCCGGGGGGCTTCTTTCATTGTCCAGGGAGAACGGCGTGAAACTGTGTCACTCAGGCATGGGGCACTGCTCAAGTTTGGCCTCCCCTGCAAATCTGGCTGAGTCAAAGGGAGAAGAAAGAGGGAAAGTCCTGTCTGTGACCCTTTACTCCAGGATAGCACCCACTTGCGGAGGATCGGAAGGAGTTGTTCACTGGGCTGTGAGAACTTGGCAGTGAGAGCTTCCTAGTGGTCTCCACTCTCGTTTCTACAGGGCAATATGGGCAGGAGGTCAGGGAATGGGCAGAGTCTTAAGCAAGGCTCGAGAACTTTCTAGAAGTCTGGATTAAGGGGAAGGTGATGACTGATAGAACTCAGACCTCATCCTTACCTCTGAGGACCCAGGGCTCCAGGTTCCTCTGGGCAGGGCTCTCTCTCTCTAATGTCCAGATATCATGGGAAAGAAAGGGATGAGGAGGCTGGGTGCGGTGGCTCACATTTGTAATCCTAGCACTCAGGGAGGCCAAGGCAGGAGGATCACTTGTGACCAGGAGTTCAAGACCAGCCTGAGCAAAAGCGAGACCCCATCTCTACTGAAAATAGAAAAATTAGCCGATTGGCAGTGGTGTGTGCCTGTAGTCCCTGTAGCTACTCCCTGTAGCTACTCGGGAGGCTGAGATAGCAGGATCACTGGAGTCCAGGAGTTTGAGGTTGCAGTGAGCTATGGTGACACCATTGGACTCTATCTGGGGAGAGAGAGTGAGACTTTGTTTCAAGAAAAAGAAGGAAAGAAAGAAAGAAAGAAAGAAAGAAAGAAAGAAAGAAAGAAAGAAAGAAAGAAAGAGAAAGAAAGAGGTGGGGAAAGAAGGACAGAACACAGCAAGGTTGTAACACAAGAGGAGGAGCCCGGAATGTCAGACCCTGGGAGCAGGGGACGGGCGTGTGGGTGAGGAGAGTGAGAGGCAGTGGTTAGGGGTTGACTTCTCCGTGGACTGGTGACTGCTCCCCTGAAAAGAGGAAATTTTCACTTCCCTAGGGGCTCATCCCCGAGGAAACCCACCTCCCATCACCCTTCTTTGGAGGGAGAGTCCAGTCTCCTGGCTCCAGGCATCACAGGCGCTGCCCTGCTGGGCTGGGTCTGAGGCCGGGAGCCGCAGGGTGTCCGCTCCGCAGGGCCTGTCCCAGGCGGCAGGACAGGTGACACGGCGTCCATGTCACAGCTGCTGTGGAGAGGCCTCTGCGGCATCGCTGGCTCCGCGCAGCCCTTTTGTTGCTCCATTCCAGAATAAATAAGCCAGCAAGGAGGAAGGAAGAAGGCAAAGGAAACTGAGAAGTTCAGAGATCCTGAAGCTTCAGGGCTACTAAGGGCTCCGTGGCAGCCCTCTCCCAACAGCGACCGTGATGTGTTGAATTCCAAACCCCAGTCCCTCAGAACGTGACTGTATTTGGGGAAAGGATCTTTAAAGAGATCATTAAGGTAAAATGAGGACATCGGGGTGAGCCCTAATCCATATGACGGGTGTCCTTACAAAAAGAGGAAATCTGAACGTGAGTGCATGAGGGAAGACCGTGCGACCCACGGAGAAGACGCTGCATCCCCACCACGGAGAGCGGCTCAGAGGAAACCCGCCCTGACGACACCTTGATCTCAGACTCCCAGCCTCCGGAACTGTGGGAGATAAACCTCTGCTGTTTGCACCGCCCAGTCTCTGGCACTCTGTTACGGCAGCGCCAGCGAACCGACACGAGGCTGGTGTGCTTGAGGTGTGGGTTTGGGAGAACCCAGGGGCGTCCAACCATCAATTGCTGCTCTATCTGGGGCCTTTTCTGCCACTGTTGTGACTTTCGCCCTCCTTGCTTCCTGCTGTTTCCTTTTTCTCACTTCTTTCCCATCCTCCTTTTTATCACAACGTTTTTACTTTCCCATTTGAGTATACAAGTTCTGACTCAGAGATGCAGAGAGCAGATTTATTCTCTGTGAGTCAGAGTAAATGCAAAAAAAAAAAAAAAAAAAAGAAGAAGAAGAAGAAAAGAAAGGGAAAAGGGCACATATCACATAAAATTAAACTTAAAACAATATAAACTTTCCTTTTGACTGTTACCGTGGGCCCTGGCAACTAGAACGTGAGTTGGAGGGGGTGAGAAAAATGAATATTTAGGGTGGAAGGAGGGTAGCAATTCCTAAGCGTTAGAGGACATTTTGCTGGAGGGAATCTCAGAACCATGAGATCCGATTTTCTTGCATCTGAACTGTTGAAAGGAGTCCTGTCAAGTGGATGACAAATTTTCCTTCCTTGAAATTCCTTCCTCCAGTTTAGCTTGCTTAGAGAAGCGTTGTGGTTTGGAGTTTGCAGTTTGGTGTTTGGAGGCGCAGAGACGCTCCAGCTACTCACCCCAGGCTTCGCACTCCGTCCCTGCCCACCTCCCTTTTTTTCTGGCACCTTCCTCCATCACCGACATGCTCTTGGTATCGAGGAGGGTGTGAAACTGGATCAGAGTATTTGGTTCACCCAAGTGTGAGGGTCCCATTTTGCCATTTCCCCATCAGGCGGCAGCAGGAAGAACACGATGGAAGGCCAGGGTTCCTCCGCTGACTCTGAGGTGGACGCCCGCCACGCTGCCCGGAGGACCACTCTCCTGGAACAGCGGCCAAATGTGAGCTATTTCCAGCTAGCACAGGGCAGCTGCGGAATGCTGACTTGAGATCAATCCTCACTTCTTCCGGATCCCTCCTCAGTATCACCTTTCTAAGTCCACAGCAACTAACTACACTGCATAAAAGATCAGCACTTTCTACTTCCAGGAACTCTCTATGCTTCCTACCTGCCTTAATTTTTCTTCTTAGCGCTTAACATCACCTGACATTTTATGTGCGAGCGTATCTCTGCGAGGACGGGTGGCTCTCTCACTGGGAAGTAAATTCCATGAAGGCAGGATTTTTGTTTTACCTACTACCATGTCCCTACTAAGTACCTGGGACGTAGTAGTTCTAAATATTTCCTGAGTGAACGAATGAACTAACAAAGCTGGGATGTTTATTTAGGTCATTATTTTGTTCAACCAACCTTATGGACAGATAACTTAAAGAGGCATGAGGCCTAAGGCCCTGAAAAAACACAATTTGGAATTCTATTCCTTCACTACCCACTCTTTACATTTTTATGCTTATAAAATCAGATTAATTTAATTGTAATAATATGTGTTTATTTTTTAAATTCAAGGGAGTTTTTTTCCAGTATACAATACAATATTATTAACTGTAGTCCCCTGCTATACATTGTCTCTAGACTTTTCATCCTATATAACTGTAACTTTGTGTCTTTTGATCTCCATCACCCCATTTCTCCCATCCCCCTGCCCCTGGTAACCACCATTCTACTTTCTGTTTCTATGGATCTGTTGTTTTGTTTTGATTTTTTTTTTGAGATTTCACACACAAATAAGATCATGCAATATTTTTCTTTCTATGTCTGGCTTATTTCACTTAGCATAATGTCCTCTGGGTTTATCCATATTGTTGCAATGGCAGGATCTCTGTTTTTTAATAAGGCTGTGTAACATTCCATTGTGTATATACCACAATTTCTTCACCCATTCATCTGTCAATGGACTTTTAGGTTGTTTCCATATTTTAGCTATTGCGAACAATACTGCAATGAACACGGGAGTGCCGATATTTTTATGAGGTGGTGGTCTCATTTTCGGTGGGTATATACCCAGAAGATGGATTGTTGGGTGATATAGTAGTTCTATTTTTAATTTCTTTAGGAATTCCCATATTATTTTCCACAATGGCTGCACCAATTTACATTCTCACCAACACTGTAGGATTCCTTTTTCTCCACATCCTCATCAACACTTGCTATCTCTTGTCTTTTTTGATAATAGCCATTCTAACAGTTGTGAGACAATATTTCATTGTGGTTTTGATTTGCATTTCCCTGATGATTATGATTTTGAGCACTTTTTCACATACCTGTTGGCCATTTTTATGTCTTCTTTGAAGGAATATCTATTCAGGTTCTTTGCTCATTTTTTCATTGAGTTATCTGTGATTTTTTTGTTTTTGCTCTTGAGTTGTTTGAATTCCTTATGAATTTTGGATATTAACCCCTTATCTAATACATGGTTTGTAAATGTTTTCTTTCAATTTATCAGCTGCCTTTTTATTTTGTTGATTGTTTCCTTTGCTGTGAAGAAAATTTTTAGTTTGTAATCCTGTGATTTTTAGTTTGTAGTCCTGTGATTTTTAGTTTGCTGCCTGTGATTTTGGTGAAATATCCAAAAAAATATTGGCATAGGCCAACATCAAGGAATTTTTCCCCTATTATTTTTTTCTAGAAGTTTTAAAATTTCAGATCTTACATTTAGGTCTTTAATCCATTTTGAGTTGATTTTTTGTGTATGGTGTAACAGTCCAGTTTTATTCTTTTGTATGTGGATATCCACCAGTTTCACCAACACCCTTTATTAAAGAGAATGTTCTCTTCTCATTATGTCTTCTTGGTGGTGGCCTTGTTGAAAATTAGTCGACCATATATGCTTGGGTTTATCTATGAGGTCTCTATACTGTTTTATTGGTCCATGTGTCTGGTTTTTGTGCCAGTATCATACTGTCTTAAGTACTATAGCTTTCCAATATAATTTGAAATTAGGAAGTGTGATGCCTCCAACTTTTTTTTCTTTCTCAAGACTGTTTTGGCTACTTTCTCAAGATTGTTTTGAGTCTTTTGTGGATTTATACAAATTTTAGAATTTTTTTCTTCTATTTCTGTGAAAAACACCTTGGAATTTTGATAGGGATTGCATTAAATCTGCATATTGCTTTGGGTAGTATGGAAATTTTAACAACATTAATTCTTCCAATCCATGAACATGGGATATCTTGTCATTTATTTGTATCTTCTTCAATTTCTTTCATCAGTGTTTTATAGTTTTCAGTATACAGATCTTTTACTTCCTTGGTTAAATTTATTCCTAAGTATTTTATTCTTTTTGAATGAGATTGCTTTCTTGATTTCTTTTTCATATAGATTGCTATTGATGTAAAGAAGAATTTTTTTTTAATGTTAGTAGATCTACATTTTTTTTAAATTGGCTGCTCCTTGAGTCTCAGCTGTTGCTTTCTCAGCCTTCAGAGAAAATGTACTAAGTCACAGGACTAACTAAAGGTAACACCAAGATTATTCTCTATGCATTAGAATTCCAGCATTGTGGTGGCCAAATGATGCTGGAACTCCTTCCCTGCCCCAGTCCTCACATATTGGTGGCCTAGGGATCTGTAAAAAGCATCGTTCTATTCCTTATTTATCATGAAGTACTTTTCGAGCATCTAGTCCAGACTTAGCTGTTTTAATATTTTTTTTTTTTTTACCTTTACAATGTGGAAAATCATTCCTATCACATAGAGTTTTGTTTTTGTTTTTTTCACATAGAGTTTTAAGGATAAAACAAGGTAATATATGTGGAAATATCCTATAAGTGTCAAAGAACCAATCTGTGACATTTAAATCATTATGATATAGTCAGAAACCCAATAGAATGGGGAGTATAAATAAGAGACTTAAAAGTGGGGTGAATAATAAATTCACAGGGGTTCTGAGGAAGGAAGTGTAAGTGAAATCCAAACAGGAGAACAAAAATTGTTAATTTCCCTTCCTTTATTTTAGGGAACAGGTAAAGATCATGGAGATGGGGACTTGAGCCAAGCTTGGAAGGCTGAGTGGAACTCAGAAAGGCAGAGAAGATGAAGGGAGACATTCCTGAGCATGGAAGAGCCTGAGCACATGAAGACTACAACAAGCATGGTTGTAGTCTGGGGAAAGCCAGGAGCACAGCACTTTGATAACAAGAGATCAGCGAGGAGAAACATGTTGGGCCCTAACTGTAGAAGGCTCTATGTGTCAAGCTAAGGAGTTTAGTCCTTACATGACTGGTAACACAGAGCCCTTAAAGTTTGGGAGTATAAGAGTGACACTGGCCAAGTGATATTTAAGCAATCTGGCAGTGGAGCTTAAGATGGAATTGAAGGAGAAAGAAGTTAAATTCTAGGATCCTGCTTGCACACTCTAGGAGAAAGTAAGGTGACAAAGGCTCAGATGACCTTAGTTAATTAAGTTGGAATGGGAAGGGAAGCAAGAAGAGACAGGACAAAGAAGGAATCGTAGGACTTAGAAATGGACTCAATTTGGTAGCCAGAGAGATCCAGGGAGAATCAGAGGGATCTAAAACCAAAATGACTGAAGATTTCAAATCTGAGTGAGTGGGCGAATAGTGGTGTCATTTATAGAAACAGGAAGCAACTAGGCGACACTGATTTTGGAGGGCAGGTAATAAAACTCAAAATTAGGCATTTGAGTTTTAGGGAACATCCAAGTGGAAGGGTCCCATAAACATCAGGAGGTGAAATGCCCAGAAGAAAGATTAACCCTGAAAATAGAGATTTGAGCACATTCACATGAGCACATTCCGACGGTGTGGAAGTCTGAATACCTCCCGCCCTTCACCAAGTCTGCTAGCCTGGAATTCTTGCCTCTATGAGGGGTCCAACTGAGAAGAGCCAGCCTTTGAGGTGGGCGTTCAGGCTTCTAGCCAAAGGCATTTGTGTGAACAAGCATTCTCCCAAGAGTTTGATGGTAGGAAGGTGGGGGCAGGAAGGCCCAGAATCTTAGCTTGGGGCAGGGGAAGGAAAAACATCAGAGTCAACTGGGGTAGGGGTTTTAAAAACAGTACATATGCCCTTACGATGTTAATATGCCCTCCTCTCTAATGAGGATCACTCCCACAGCAAGCTACTGTTTCTGAATCTAGAGTCTATCTGTCTGGTGTGTTGGGGCAGGAAGTCTGGCGACGGCTGGAGGCCTGAAGTCTGAATGATGGGTGATCGGGAGTGAAAAGAAGAGAACGAAGGATTTAGAGCAGGAACCATTCCACGAAGGGCTCAGGGACATAGAAGAAAAGCCAGATTGGTATGGAGGCTGAGGGAAGGGGGAATGTCACAAAGGAGGGTGTGGCCAAAAGTGTTGATGCTGTAGAGAGGACAAGGAGAGTGAGATTCCGTCTTGATGTAAAAATAAATAAATAAAAAGTTTGGATTGCCTGCCCCACTGTGGTTACGCAGCCACTTAAAAATTCACTTTTTTGGGAAAGAGATGCATTATAAATAATGTATTTTAAGAATTGGTTATGCAGGAGTCAGTCTTAAAGAGAGTTAAAGCATTTTGCTGAAGAGTGGTTGTTTAATGACAATGTGTAGCTGTGTCCTCAATGAGCAGAAAAAAATCAATGGGACAAAAATGAACTATTTTCCATTCATTGATTTTGTTGTCCTTCAGAGCCACATCCACTCATTCAGTCATTTTTTACACTTTTTGGGCTCCTCCTGGGGAGTCCTGCCAATACTAAGGGTACCTCTGAGACACCAAGGGCCAGGACTTCTCCCCAGGGAGGCTCTGACCAGTCCCAGGGCAAATAGGTGTGTTGCTCACAGGCTGCCTCTCTGCATTTCCAGGAGAAAGAGGAGCTCCCGGAGGACCACTGGCTCCAATGCCATCCTTGACTTTGCTGCTCCTCTGCCTTGTCACATTGTTCCGAGCCCCTGTCACCCCCAGCTGTGCATGTTCCCTCTCCCAGGCACTATGTAGACCTGGGCCCTGCAGGTCCCTGCTCCCTACTTTCAGCTGGGTCCCCATCACACTACTTGTCAATTCTTTCCTCTTTTGCATACTGATTCTCTCCAACATGACTCTCAGTAGCTATTTCAAATTTTCTCCTTTTTGAGCTCCAGGTCTTTTCTATTTGTGGGATCTTGGCCTCCGATTTTTTTTTAAGAAAATCAAGACCAGGTTGTGTGTTGTGACCTTCTTCACTTTCTTTTCTCTTGACCTACACATCTCCTCTCTATATTTCAGAGGGCAAGAAGACTCTGATATGTTGATTATAAAAATGACTCTAGTCTTTTCTGCATCTGTGTCCCTTGCAATGCGACTCTGTGGCTTCTCCAATCAAGAGGTAGAATGTCCTCCCCTCCCTTGAATCTGGAATGGCTTCTGACTCGCCGAGAGCAGGCACACACAGCAGAAGTGATGGCGTGCCAGTCCGAGCGTCAGCTTCAGGAACTCTTGTGGGCTTCTCTGCTCTTTCTCAGAGCCCCTCCATGCCATGAGGATGAGCCCAGGCAAGGTTGCTGGAAGATGGGAGATGACAGAGAGCAGAGCCCAGGCGCCCCAACAGGGCCACCTCAGGCCAAACGTACCTTCAGCCAACTCAGCCACTGACCGCAGATGCATGAACATATCTAGATGACCTCAGTCAGGCCTGGTCCAGAAAACAGAGCTGCTCAACCTACATGGAGACTCATGAAGATTGAAGGTAGCTGTAGAGGGTACTTTTATGTGCCAAGTTGGCGAGGCCACGGTTCCCAAGTATTTGATCAAATCTGCCTGGATGTTGCTGTGAAGATATTTTTGATTCACATTTAAATAAGCAGACTGAGTAAAGTAGATTCCCCTCCATAATGTAGGTGAGCCTCAGCAAGTCTGTTGAAGGCCTTAAGAAAAAGACTGACCTCTCCAAGGAAGAGAGAATTCTGCCAGCACACTCAATTATCAACATCAGCTCTTTCCTGGCTGTCCAGCCTGTTGGTCTACCCTGCAGATTTTGGACTTTCCAGCCTCCACAACCGCATGAGCCAATTTCTTAAAGTAAATCAATCTCTCTCTCTCTCTCTCCCTCCCCCTCCCTCTCTCTCTCGCCTCCCTTCCTCTCCTCCCTCTCTCTCTCTCCTCTCTTCACACACACACACACACACCCCTCCTATTGGTTCTGTTTCTCTGGCGAACCCTGACTAACACAGTAGTGTTTTAAGCGATTAAGTTTTAGGGCTGCTTGCTATGCAGCAGTAGCTAACTCTGATATAGAGACCCTTTTTCTTTCTGGGGCTAATCTGTCTGCAGCCAGATTTTTTCCCACCTCTGGAAGGACTTGGCTCCCTCGCCTCTCTCCTCTCTGAAAGCCTTTCCCCACTGTCTGCCTCTAGGGGAGGGGGTGCCACCCTCGCACAACTTCTCCGCTCCTTCGTTTCTTCTTTTTATTGCTGGATGTGGTGAAGTAGCCGAGGTTTCTTCTGCCGGGTCGTCACCCAGATCTTTAGCAGGCTGAATGCTGTCCTGAAGATCTCTCAGAAAGGGCCCCCAAAGGCCATTGACCAGGCCGCTCTCTCCCCAGAGTGCCTACAAAGGTCTCTTTGAGAGTAAGGGCGTGAAGGCTCCTCTGTGACCACTCACACTGAATGTGACCTTGAGTGGCCTGTGTGGCACTCTCATACCTTCCTGTCCTTCTCATCCCTCTTTCCCAGCTACGCCTCGTTCTCTGACCACTCTGTTCCTTCTCTAACTGCAGACATCTCCAATTTTCAATCACATACATTCTCTTGCAATTTAATTTACTTCAGGCAAATGACTCACAAGCACAGCCGCAAGCCCTGGCCTGGACTCCCGTCCTGTAATTTTGATGGTCTAATTAGGCACTGTCACTTGGCCATCCGGCTGTCCCCACAGACTCAGCACTTCTGAAGATGATCTTGTCTTCTCTGTGAAAACTACACCCCTTAATTATTTCTGCCACTTTCATTATTTTCCCTATCAGCCAAGCTTGAAATCTCTGATTTCTCTCTCCCCCAGGCCCTGTGTCCCAACCGCGTAGAGGGAGACCCAGTCCTATTTTTCCCACCATCAGCACAATCACCCGTCTCAATCGTGTGGTCACGATTTCTTGTCTAACTGTCACAGATGCCAGCCAGCGCCTCTCCCCACGTCCCCGCTCTTCACTGCCCGCGGCCACTGTACCCTCCCGGAATGTCTCTTTCATCATGCCGGCACTCCAGACTCTCCGTGGTTCCAATTTTTCCTTCTCCTTCTGACTTCCCAGGACTCTATCTTAGCCATTTAGAGGCAGGCCAGTGGGATCCGCTCACTTGGGGGTGCGGGAAGATGCGAGCTGCTCCAGCCCTTCTCAGTGGGCGGGGTCAGGACCGAAGCGCTCTTCCTGGTACACTATCCTCAAAGCACTACCCACGATGCGGGCCTCAGTGGTGTGAGCTACAGACCCCCGTCTCTCCCTGATGTCCTCCTCTGGTCCTGAGGCTCTGACCCCCGGGGCTCCCATACGTGTCCCGCTTTGTCTGGACTCTTTCTTAACTTCTGACTTTCTGTCCCCACACTCTCCCCAGACAGTGTCCCTCCAGCAGCCACTGCATGTCCCGTGGAGTGCAATGCCCACCTCAAGGCTCCCCTCCCTTGCTGGGAGGCCAAGTTCTCCACATGCCGCCTCTGCGGAATGAGCTCCTTTCAAGAATCGCCACCCTGTCCGAGGCACCAGCTACCTCTCTTCTGCCCACCTTGACCCAGACAGGATTCGTGATCCTGTAAAGGATCCTGTAAAGGACTGAGTGTAAAGCAGACTTGGATCCCGATTTGGAAGGGGCTTATTCACATTGCGGCAATCCCACAACTCCAAACTGAACAGTAGACACTGGTGTTCTGAAAAGCTCATTGACCCCCTGCCCTAAGGCATTTCCAAAGGTTTCTTTGCCTCTGTATCATGCCCCTCTTGCCCCCCACTCCAGGGTTGGGCCCTGGACCTTGGCCTCTTTCTGCTCTGCTTATGTACAGCCGGACAGAAGGTGCTAGGGAAGGGCCCCCACCCCCACCCCCTGGCTTATTCGTATCCATCGGATGCTCAGCAGAACTGACAGCTTTTATGTAATCAGACACAGCGCCCTTCAGAAAACTGCTGTGGGACTGGCACCCTGTCCCCTCCTCTCCATACAGTAGTTCCTTCCTAGGTTTCCCTGCTACCCCATTCCTGATCACTCTGGCCACTTTGGCTCTGAGAGTTGTCTGTTGCCTGGATTCCTTCCTCTGCCAATTGTGAGAACAATCTGGAAGTTCAAAATTGTGCACACCTGGGAGTGTGGCCTTCTGAGTCTTTCCCTGCCTTGGGCCTGCATGTGTCTGAGGCGAGCTTGCTGGGAGAGGGGAGCACATGTGCTCACACAGAGTTCACCTGATGCACGGACTGCAGGCTGGTAGCAGCTCGACTCTGACACCAACACGCTGCATCCTTGGCAATGGGCTCAGAACATGAGTTCTCACCTCTGTGTCCCTAGAAGTGATTTTTCCCTTACAGACACGGTGACCAGGGCTCTTTGTGGGTCCTGGGAACTCAGCAGACTGCCTTCTTTCAAAGTGTTCCTATGACATAATCTGTGTGTTTGTCTTGGACCCAAAATAGTCATTTACTTGGATGAGGTCATTTAAAAGTGAACATCACCGTGTTGAAGGCAAGCAGCAGCTTAACTGTTCACTGAGGATACGATAATGATGCAGAGTATGAGCCAGTGGGTCTGCAGTATTTTCCCTGCCTAAAGTCACCCCAGATCCTTGGACATTTTTGGACAGTTTAAATTTAGGAAGCTGGCGGTGGCCTTGCGAAGTGGAAGCTCAGCAAATTGGACGATAGAGCACACGCTAGAATTCTAACCACAAACTGCAGGCAGACTGCAGTCTCCCTCAGCCCATGATTGGGAGCAAGTGAGGGGGCTGTGAACCCGTCCTCCCTCTTCTTAGCTCCCAGTGCTGGCGGAGACCCCAAACGGATCACAGGTCATACACACGGCCACACTTTCCACACTATAGAAAGGATGGAGGTCCCCTTCTCCCAGTCCTCAAGTGTCGCTTTCTATTTTGTGACTTGTTTTACCTTTTAGAGCCCTTGATGCTTTTCATGAATCTAAGAAATTCATTTGTCTTAGATCGTCAGTGGGGTGGGGAGGAGGCGTGCCCTGGGATTTTCCCCTGTCTCTTCGAAGACAGCCCCTTAGACAATGAAGTGGTGAGTGTTCTCTGAAATCAGGGGCTTTACCATTCTGGTCGAGGTGACGAGATGAGCACAGCTGGATCATTCCTTTGTTTGAGATGTTCATTCAAAAAATTCAGCACCAGGCACTTGGACAGCATGCTGAAAGGGAAGTAGGCTGTGCCCTCGAGTCCAGATATAAGTGCGGACACAGGTCTGCAGGGAGGTCTTCTCCATAGATGTGGTAACCGTGCCTGGCTTGGAGTCTGTAGGCAGATTCCGTAGGAGCAGTGAGCGTTAGTTTAATTTTTAAGGATGAAATGGGTTTCGCCAGCAGAGAAAGTGGTTCTACCAGAACAAATAATGTGTAGAACTGGGGGGCATGTGGAGCAGCGGTAGCTTCCGATGAGAACTGAAGAGGAGGAGGCTGGAGAAGACATGCAGAGCACGCACCTGGTGTGGGCAGAGAAAGGACTCCGTGGGAAGGAACGAAGTCAGATTTGTATTTGCAAAAGAAAATTGAGGAAAGGGTAGAGAGGATGGGTTGCGGGGTATGGTGAGGCTGAGGTTGGAGAGCAAGATGGAGGCTGATGTAATCATCTAGGAAAGAGGGGTGAGGAGCAAAGGAGAAAGGTGGGAAAGACATCCGTGAGACCAAGCCGCGGGTGGGGAGAGAGGGGGCGGCGGTCCGGCTCAGTTCGAATGAGTGGGTGCCTGAGCAAGGCTTGGAGGGCGGAGAGAACATAGTGCCTTGGTGGGGCGGTGCATCGTGGGAGGGGGAGTGGCCGGAAGTGAGGCTGGAGAGAGAGGTGGGGGCTGATCTTGGAGGGGTTCACATGCCCCCCTAAGCGCGTGCTCATCCTGCAGGCTCTCACATGCCACCGAAGGGTTTTAAGTAGGAGAAAATGTGAGTGATTTGTGATTCTGAGTTATCACTGAGTCTGTGAGTGATGGCGGGCGGGCCTGCCTAGGAAGGGGTGTTGTTCAAAGAAGAGGGCCAGAAACTGAACTTGTGAAACAGCCTCATCTAAGGTGTATCGGGAGGCTCAGGAGAGAGAAGCAATGAGGACACTACTGAAATTCTGAAGCGGGTGGTTCTGAGAAAGAGAGAGGAACGCGGCTGCAGTAGGCAGCCAGGACCCTGTGATAGACAGGACTTGGAGTGGGGGCAGGGCTGGAGAAAGGAATTCAACTCAGTGACCCAGTCTCTTTCTCCATGAAGGAGGGCACATGAGACCTCAGAGTCAGCCATCCGGGCAGGTTGCCTTGACCGCAAGGTGGTGGGAGGCTCAGCCGCAGTGACACCGTGTGCCGCACTGGCTAGGGGAGAAGTTTGAGTCTTGCCCCATGAACTTGTGTGGCTTTTTGCGGAAGTCCCTTCCAGCTCTCAGATCCAACGCCGACAGATTAGCTGGCTTGATTGCTTTCCTGGGAAGATTTTGGAATATAGCAAAGAAAGACCAATGGTGAGAACAAGGAAATTCTAGCTCCCATTAAGCAGAGAGGCGACTGAGACACGGGACGGAGTTGAGGACTACAGGGAAGGCTGGGCCCCTTGTCTCCAGGCTGGGGCTGCTCCTGCACGGTGTGTGCTCTGGCCTCATTTGCCCCTGTTGTCCTTGTGACCTAACTCCCAGTTGGCCGGTGGGTCACTGCAGTTCCCTGGCTTCGCTGAGCAACAGGCAGTGATGTCATGGGCACTGCTTCTTTTCAATGGCTCCTTAAAATTCTGCTCCCATCCCAGCACTTACACAGCTATTTCTGCAGAGTGCTTAATCAGTAGGTCCAAATGTGAGCTGGGGTCACGCGCAAAGGAGCGATCCTGCCTGCCGGCTTGTTCACGGAGCGCCATGCCAGCCCACCCTGCTTCTGGCCTCCCTTCACCAAGAACCCACTATGTGGGTGCAAAAGCTGTGCACCCTTTTCCTTGTCTGTCTTTTAAGAAATTAGAGCCAGGCCAGGGAATGAAGGAGCACGGCCGTTAGAAACACTGACTCTCTGGCCCACCGGGCTCTGTCCCTCAGGTCGTCACAGCCTGCAACGTTGACAGAGGGTGGTTTTGTGCCTAGGTATGACTTTTAGCTGAAAAAAAAAGTATGCGCGTGCACGCGCGCGCGCACACACACACAGAGTACATATTACATATTTTTCTTTTTTTAACCTAAAGTGAATAGAACTGGAAAGAAAATGAATGATGGAGGGAGTTGCCGCTGATATGATGTGAAGTTGGTTTATCACACAAACTAGCTGTCACCTTAGAACGCAGGTGCCTTGATCTTTGGAGACAGAAAGATCAAAGTTCATACCCCAGCTTTACCGATGACCAGCTGTGGGACATGGGGGGAGGTGCGGCATCTTGCCAAGCTAATATTTGCGGAGTGACAAGCTCCGTTATAGGCCCACTGCACAAGACGTGCATTTAATCCCCACGGTCAGGTAGATGCAACTTCACCGGCTTCGCTGGGCATTGCTGAGAGCACCAACTCCACACCTGCAAACCCATGGCAAGCACCAGCTAGGGTGGGATGCGAGACAGGCAAACTCAGACGGGGGATCGAGGGCGAGCTGCCGGCGTGCACAGCCAGGGCTTGGGTGGGGGATCAGCTCTAAGACCCCGGGAATGGGGCAGGAGGAGGAAGGTTGTGCTCGAAGGGCCTGTGAGGAGCCCCTGAGAGGTATGTTCTGCCTCCTTCATCATCCTTTCCGGCTTCACACCCTGCAGGCGGAGCGGTGGCGGGGACAGACCCGCAGTCAGTGTTCACGCGCTTTGCCTCTTCAGCACGGAGCAGTGGTTGAGGGCCGGGACTCCAGGCCAGCCTGCCGGGGGTTGCATTGCGGCCCCACTACTTACTCGCCGGCTAAGTCTGGGCAAGTTTCCTATCTCTTTGTGCTTTGGTGTCCTCATTAGTGAAATGGGTATGGTATATTAATAATCCAGGCTCATAGACGAGTTGTGCGGATTCCATGAAATAAAACACATACAGCTGTCAGAGCAGAGCTGGGCACACAGGGAACAGTGTTGGTGTTTGTCAGATAATCTTAAACCCAAGTGCGTGTGGCGTTATTTATTCGGACCCTTTCGTCTGAACCAGTGAAGCTGCCCAGGCCCAGTTTAGTTTGTGTGTGGGATGTAGCTTCATTTAAAGATGCAGGTGTTTTCCTCAATAACGTGCAGTTTTCTTGGGGGCCAACTGCAGACTGGAAACCACTAAAGAGGAGTAAGAATGCCCTTCGGCATCGAAGGCAGTTCCCTGACGACATACTCACGGGCTTTGCAACTCTGTGAGCCCATCCTTGTTTGCATTTCCCTGGAAAGGAAGTTCAGCAGGGTCCACTTACACTGATAAGTGAAGAAATCTCGGGGTTAATCTCCAATCCGGATCCTCTGAGCCAAGTCCTCTCTTCAAGAAGACTTCGAGTGGAGACTTTCTTCTTCTGCCTACTGTTTTGGTACTTTCTTTTGCTGGCAGTTGTATAAAAACATTCATTTGCATTTGAAAACACTTCCAGAAAAACATACCCTATGTTTCCTTCTCAACCTGCTTTCTTATCAGGGCCACAGAGCCGGACTTTCTGAGCTTGTGGTCTGCTGACATCCTTGTAGTGCACCTGCCTGTTTACCTCACTTCCCCTCCTCCCAGGAATGAAAAGAAACAAGCATATGACGACCCCGGGCATTTGTGCATCTTCATTCCTGTCTGCCATCCCCGCTGCCCAGGGAGCTGATTCCTCATTAGGTTTATTTCTCATAAATTAATCATTGAGCACTTGTTGAGCATCTATAATGTACCAGGTACTGTGCTAAAAGATGCAGTACGGAGATGAATATGACAGTTCCTACGATCTCCTGGGGAGACAGACAAGGGAACAGGTACAGAAGAGGATGACAGGTCCTGTGGTGGATGCCAGGGGAACCCGTGTGTAGGGAGGGAACACCTGAATGAGACCAAGGGGTTAAGGAAGACTTCTGGGGGAGCTGATGCTCCAGCTAACTTTTAAGGGATGAGCAGGAGTTTGACAGCTGAGGAAGGAAGTACTGAGTTAGGAAAGCTTGGAATGGCAAGAGTTTAGCACGGCTGGAGCCAAGAGCATGTAGTGGGAGGAAGAGGGGCCACGGCTGGAGAGATGGGCCATGACCAGATCGCAAAGGCGAGGCAGGGGGAACCAAGGTCTCCCTGTGCCAAGACAAGGAATGTGAATTTTTCTTTTCTTCTTACAGCCCTTTGGAAGGCATTGGAAGACTTAAAGCAAAACATGAAGATGCTCTATAATTACCTGGGAGTTTAAGGTGTTGTCATGGTTGTGCAAATGCTTGGGAGTTAGTTTTGGTGACACTAGTGACATTGCTCCTGCGAAGAGGATCCTCAGATTCCCACACTAATAGATCCTGGCCCAGCTACTGTGGCCGCTCTACAGGTACCTGAACCGCATCTGAATTTGCAGTAGAGATACACCCTTGGCCCTCACTGTGGCTACTTCAGTATGCAATGGAGACAAGCAGACTACCTGTCCTGGGACACACACAGGGTATCCTCATCACCATCACCATCACCAAAGTCATCATGACGAGTAGCTGACACTAACAGAGCGCTAACACGTGCCAGGTACTGTTCTGAGTGCATTACACGCAATCCTCTGATTTAGTCTTCGCCAAACCCAGCAGTTGCCGGTGAGGAAACAGAAAAACTCACTCATTTGCACACATACGATTGCTTGCTCACCGGTGTTCCTGGTCTTCCGCGTTTGTGCGGGTCCCAGTCTGCAACGGTAGTACCCCACGTAGCAGCATCATCTATTCCAGTCCTCACCACTTGAGACAGAGAAGGGGACAGGAGAAACCAAACCGAAAGAAGTGAAAAGAGGTATTTCAGGTTATTAAATGTCCTTCTTGGTTACTAGAAGAAAGTCCACTGGAGAAGGAGGCAATACTGACTCTACCTACCATTCACTGAGAGCCTACTCTCTGCCAGGCACAGCCTCATGACCGGTGTTATTTCCAGTGTTCATAATAACCTCGCATGTCCCCATTTCAGATAAAGACTGTGGGACCATGGTGGTGGGGACTGGAGTCAATTGCTGCTCAGCCTAAAACCACCCAAACCTTTACTCAGCGCTCGGCGTGTCCGCCCTAAGAGAGCTGCGCCGGGGAGCACCTTCAGAGTGGCTTCACTGGGGTGGCTTCCCCCCTTGCTCTGGCGCACCCTTCCCCGAGTGCCTGGGACGGCTCATCCTCGAGTTTACAGACGAGCTCTTCATTTGCGCACCGACCGTCTGCTCTCAGAGAGACATGTCTGTCCAAGGAGTGGCTTTGCAGATGGTGGACACAGCAGCCTGGGCTCTGGGCCCTGTGGGTGGGGGTGCTGAGGCCACCCCCTGCCCGCTGCCCTCTCGATTGCCTTCTCTAGAGCTCTGAGGCTGTCTGTTCCCTCCCTCTGCTGTTCACAGTCTGGGGGTACTTTCTTTTCTTGTCTCAGAAAATAATCTCAGCACCCTTCTCTCCTCCTCCTCCATCCATTCCCCTCAAACACATGCCTGAACGCTCACAGTTATCAGCTGTGTATACTTACGGTGCTATCCATGGATGGGACGCCCGGGGGGAACCTCTGGTCCCAAGTTAGGTCGTGGCAGAGCCGGACGCAGGCTCAGTGGCCGATGCCGTTGATGTGAGGGAGGGAAAACTAGGAGTTAGGAGCAGGAGGACAAAGGAATTCTCACTGCTTCCACATTCCATGTTCTTCTGGATGACCTGCCTTCTTTTCCCGTTCATTACCCCTTCATTTCCTTCCAAGGACTTATTACATTTTCTCTGGAAACTCTGCTCCTGGGAATGTACAAACTGGCCCTTTTTTCCTCTGTCTTTTTTTTTTTTTTTTGAGGCAGAGTCTCACTCTGTTGCCCCAGCTAGAGTGCAGTGGCATCGTCATAGCTCACTGCAACCTCCAACTCCCGGGCTCAAGTGATCCTCCCACCTCGGCCTCCCAGAGTGCTGACATTCAGGTGTGAGCCACCGCGCCTAGCTCCTCCTGTGTCTTATCTGAGGTGCTGCAATTGAAAGGCCTGAAATATTTTCAGTGGCTTAGCCACGTTATATGCTCTAGCTCAGCACCCAGCCTCCGGGTAAGATGTAAAACTAAGTCCTAACTGCAGTTCTGGGATCTCCCCCAGATCTATTCTCAATGGCAAATGGGCACTTTGAACGTCGGAACTGCATTGCTAGGTGCTACCTATGTCCCAGGAACTGGCTAAGAGTTGGAGATACACTTGCCTCCCTGGAGGAATTTAAAGACAGACACACAAACAGATCATTTCCATGAAATGTGGCCAGGACCTCTTCTTGGACATACTGAGTCAGATGGTCGTGGGGTCGGGCGGGCTGCTGTTGAGGGTAGCTGTGGACTCTGAATTTTTAACAGTCTAACCGGGTGACTTTTATGCTCACTGCAGTTTGAGAAGCACTGCTTAATGGCTAGGGAGGAACTGTCACTCAATTCTAATGAATTTTCATGGAAGAATTACAAATATGTTCTTCATTTGAGATGAGATATGCTTAAATTCCAAAATATTCACCTAATAGAAAAGTAGTGCTAATTATCGCGCAGTGTTCATTGTGTTCCAGGTATTGAACGACACACTTTACTTTCCGCTCGGTTCATCCTATCGACAATTGCGTGACATGTATGTTACTATCCCATTTTGCAGATGATGGTTGATGAGGTTAAGTAATTTACTAGGAAATGTTCCAGACTCAAGGCCCGCTGCAACCCCGACCAAGGCGCGTGTCTTCCTGGAGTCCCCGGGCTGTAGCTCTGGGACAACACCACGTCTCTCTCCTGCCCCGAGACCCTCGGGAGGACGAGCCGTTGCCCGTGTGGTGCAGAAACAGCCGCAACGGGCGAGTCTGCCCAGGGCTTGGTGTGCGGCAGCCGCCGGCTGGGACGCCAACACCCCAGCAGCCGTGGAGAGGGGTCTGGTGACCCTCAGCTTCTCAGCTGCAGCCCTGTTTGTTGTCTTCCCTGTTTCTCTATTTACATTCCGCCCTGTAATTAAGCACTCAGTTTCCTCTCCGTGATTATTCAGTCTCAACTGGCAAAAGTCACTTGATCTTTGGCTTTACGCCTTTTAGTCAGATTGTCACCCACTGCACATGTAATCACCAGGAGCTCCAGTGCCCACCTGGCACCTGGCACACTCTGTGGAGCCAGGCCAGGCAGTGTGCCTCCCTCCCAGCTGCCCTGTCTGGCCTGGCCGAGGTGGCAGCCCCTGAAGTTTCTCCCCAGGGAGTAGGCTCAGCAGATTGTGTCCAGAGCTGCTCGTGCTCACTGGGTTGGGAAAGGTGGGTGGCTGCCTTGTGTTCACCCCCGGTGGGGAGCGCATGGTTAAACCCTGAGCGTGGACTGAAGTCGCTTGGGGAGAGACCTGCAGATGGGGCTCTCGACTGGCACGTCCTTGCAGAACTTAGTCCGTCGCCCGAGACGTTTTAAATGGCATCGGACGAAGCACTGTAGAACACGTGGTGTGCGTGAGGTGCTGCAGGCCCTGGGAGCAGACTTCGTCAGAGCCCTCCACCCTTGGCATTTGCATGGCCGCTGATCAAACAGCAGCCACTCTCAGCTGGGGTTTCTCACCCGCTTACTAAATAACTGCACGGTGGCGGGGTTTTAATATATCTGCTAAAGGTTTATGGTGTGAAAATTTCATGGCAGCAAAAGTCATCCTTCCTTCTCTGTTCTATCTCTTTTCTCTCTCCTCTCCCTTGTCTCTGCATTTCCTCCTCCTCTCGTCAATGTGAGCGTCTTTATCTCTGAGTTTTCCCTCCCTTCCTACCCCTTTCAAATCACGCTTTGACAATCCTTCCTTATGCGATCTGGGCAGGAGCTCAATTTGATTTCCCACGAAAGACCGCTCCAGGGTAAAAGAAGCAGCCGAGGTCTCTGAGACTCAGCCCCGCACGATTCACTGCCTGGCCTCCATAAGCTCCTTGAGGGCACAATTTGTTCCTTATTTTTCATTCTATCTTTTCTCCTCTACCCTGCCGCTGGCATTTCATACACGTGCATTCAGCTAACAAAAGGGTGGACTCAGAAGCAAACCAGAGCTCAGACTCGTATTTGGAACCAGAATTTGTCGTCTCTAAGAGAAATGATTGGACCGAGCCTCCAGGGAATCCACAGGGCTGGGCTCTCGCCATGTCAGAAGCTCGCGGGCTGGGGAGTGAAGACGGTAATGAGAACACGATGCTTTCCCGTCCGGTGTGGGGCTCCTGTCTGTGGCTCACACGGACAAATTCTACAGCATGGTGACATCTCTGCTGGGCTCTCAGATCCACCTTCAGCAAGCCCCTCTCCCCACACCAGTTTGATCCATCTCGGAGGGCAGAGACAGGAGGAAACAAAAGCGGGCGAGGGCAAGGTGACAGCTGGCGCGGGGTGGTATGAAAGAGTCAGAGTGTCTCTATGAAGAGGACATCGTGCGCGAGGTCAGAGGGGAAAGCCCAGAACTCCATGCATTCAGTTAATATTTATTGAGCATGTACTATTTGCCAGGCATAGTAATCAGTGCTGGAGTTACAACGGAGGCAAACACAGCCATGGTGTCGGCTGTCTGACTGCATCTCCTAATTGAAAGTGGTGCCGCTCAGCCTTTAAAGTGCGCACAGATCACCTGGGGTCTTGTTACAGTGTGGATTCTGCTTCTGCATCTCCAGCAAGCTCCCGGGTGGCGCTGGGGCTGTCGGCCCGTGGGCTGCATGTCGAATAACAAGGGTCAAGAGGAGAAGTGAGCTGCACGGGGGCTGCACACCAGGAGGGACGGGCCAAACCCAAAAGGGGTCAGTAGCCAAACTGGATGGAAGAACGGCATAGAATAAAAGGAGGGGTAGGCATTCGAGGAATCAAGGAAGTGCTAGATGGAAATGGAGGGAAAAGAGAGAAAGTGACAGAGACAGGAAAACAGAGAAAGAGATTGGGGACAGGAGCAGGCGGGGTGGGGTAGGTGGAGAGCGCAAGTTCTAGAGATGCAAGCTCGAGCCTGAAGTTGCTCTCGCTCCAGAAGCAGGCTCACCATCGGCTGGAGTCGGCGGAACCCGGAGGTGCGGCATGGTGGGGCCCTCTGAATGTTGGAAGACGAAGGACGGGGACATAGGCGCAATCCAAGAATGCCTGGCTAGTGTGCCTGGGAGAGGAAGAGGGACAGCGTGGATTGGTGGAAAGTACCGACTGCAGCGTGGGATGATGTGTTCTGTTTTCAAGGACATCCTGTAACTCAAACGAAGTGAACCAAGGTCCCATTTAAGGGACCTCCTTAAACGAAGAGATGAAACCGGTTTGCAGTCAGCCCAATCACATGCAGGTGCTGTGGAAATGGACCTTTCAAGATCGCTAAGGGTACTCGAAAGCAGGTGTTCTTTACATAACTGGAATATCCTCTCTGCAGTTTAGCATCACGTGTTAGCGAGCCAGGCCGTCCTGAGTGCCGTCTCCCTCGCCTCCGTCGCTGGCAGAGCAGGGGCGGCTGAGCCAATGGCTGTTCCCCAGAATAAGTGGACCCGACTTCGGCTTTGTATGAATCTTCCCTCCAGAGCCTTCCCTTCCGCTTCTCTCTCATCATCCTGGGACCCCTGCCCCGCCCCAGCCTATGATAACACAGTGATGAGATGCAGGATCGGGGCCCTGGCTTCCGGTAAGGCCTATGCAACCGCGTGCGGAGGCCGTGGCTCGGAGACTCTGTCACCTGAACTCTGCCGCCTGGAGAAAGCACATCGCTGAGACGGGGAGAGGACAGATTCCAACTCCAGCCTCTAATTCCACAGAGCATGAAAGTTCAAAGCTTTCCCCAAGAATGTCGTTGTACTAATCTCTGAAACAGTTGATGGCCAGACTTCTGGCAAGATGAAGTCTACATCGTCCCGGCTTCCTTTGCTTCTTGGACTCCAGCTTTCTTGAATGCTATCTCTGTCTCTGCTCCATGCTGACCTCACTGTGGAACTCAGATCTCTTTAAAGCCTCTCCCCAGCCAAAAACAATATTATTCTCACTAAGTGCAGGGCTTTTAGTAGATTGCACTGGAGTAGATGCTGGGCAAGCCACCGTCAGCTTCACAGACTTCTGCCATCTGGTGGGCTCCCTCCTCCTCCCTCCCTCCCCAGCGCTGCTTCTCACTCCCGGCCTCTGAGGGCTTCGATCCCCGCGAATATTTGGCAGGGCAGCCCCCTCCTCAGCAGTCTGGAGCCATCTGGTTTCCATGACATGGGAGAAAGGCCTCATTCCTACCATAAGCTCTTATCGAAGTATACTCTCAACCAAGACTGCTGTTTTCAGAAGAGAAATTTGGCTACCAGCTATTATGTGGTAATATAAACATCACCGCTTTGCTATCCCGAAGCTGAATAAACTTTTGGGGCCATCCTTGTTTCATAAATAAGGAAACTAACGCTCAGGCAGTTAAGAGGTCACCAGACTGTGTGGTATAGTGGAGAATCACAAGTTTGGGATTAGGCAGAATTAGTTTGAATCCCACCTCTGCAATTTACTAATTCTATGACCTCAGGTAAATTACTTAATCTTTCTGAGTCTCAGTTTCCTTGCAATCCCTATCTAACCATGGAATTGGGAAGAATAACTAAGGTAATACATGTGGGAATGTCCAGTACAGAGCCTGGCATAGAAAATGAACTTGGTCCCTGGTGTATTTGGCCCAGGACCACAGACTGGTAGTGGCTGTACATGTCTCCTGATGGCCCGACCACTGTCTCAGTCAGGGTCAACCAGGGAAAGAACCAGTGGGAGACAGGCATTGAGCAATTCATCGCAAGGAATTGACTCACACCATTGTGGGAACTGGCTAGCAAGTCTGAAACCTTGGAATTCATGGGTGTGGGCTGGCTGCTATCCACAGGTAGAATTTTTTCTTTTTTAGGAAGCCCCAGCTCTGCTCTTGAGGACTTTCAGCAGATGGGTTCAGGCCCACTCAGATTATCTGGGATAATCTTCCTTACTCACAGTGAACCGGTTATGGACTTCAGTCACATCTACAATGTACCTTCACAGCCACACCTAGATTAGTGTTTGATGGAGTAACTTAGCTGCAGTCTAGCCAAGTTGACACACAAAACCGACCATAAGACCTACCAAACTGTGAGCTCCCTGAAGGCAGAAGCTGTGATTCCATCTCTGCCTTCACAGGGTCTGGCGTCAAGCTGCCACAGGAGGGTATTAAGTCACATTCATCACATGAAAATGTTTATCTGTGGAAGACAGATCCTAGAGTCCCTTGATAGTCCTTCTTAGTAGGTTGAATTTGAAAGGCGTTAGGGACTCAGGTAGGATCCTGAGCAGGGAGTGGGAAGGATGCGGTTGCCATTTTCCCTGTTGGAGTCCTACGCCAGCAGACAGCTTCATCTGAGAAAGGCAGGAATGAAGTCTGATCCCTCATCCCAGTGGGTGGATTGCTCCTGTTTGGGGAGACATTTCTCTCGCGTTCTCTCTAAAGGGTAGAGACACCCTGGGGAATGTGTACCAGACAGGCTGCTAAATTTAGTCCTCTGCCTTTTACAAAAGCAAAACCAAGCCATGACATTTTACTGTAAAATTATGCCCAGGCTCTTAAGGAGAGTGAGCCCCTAGTGTGGCTGGGGCAGAGGGGACCCTCTCAAACATGACCCTCAGGGGCTCCTTTCTGTGGCTACTGCTCCGGGGGAGGAGGAGGTGATTGGATCATTCGCAGTGGTGTCCGGATTGTGAGTTGGGCAAAGCAGCAGTGGGCACACAGGCCATCCGCAGAGCTGGAGATGGAGCAGATGCCACTCCCTGGAGTCCCTGCCTTCCTGTCTCCTCTCCCAGTGAAATTAGCCATGCCACAGTAGGCGGAAGCAAGGGCTTTTCGCATAGCGACCAGAAAACAAAGAACAAGACATCTAATTTATGGCTACAAATCTAACCTCCCTCCCACCCACTTTGCGCCCAGACCCCACAGCCTTGGAGCCTCAGTCAAACCCATCAGAGAGCTCCCCCCACTCCCCGCTGCACTGAAGACCCAGGGCTGCTACCGGGAGAACCGAGCCCTGTGTGTGCCTGGTGATCTTTCAGAGTGAGCTCGCCTCGGCCACCTGCCCAAGGATGGAGCCAAGTCAAAGGGCTAACAGTGATTTTGAACATAGATAAACATATTTATTTCTTCTCTCTATGACCTGGTGAGTGTCTGCCTCATCTCCCCTGCCCCCACCAAAAGATACCATTTTTGCCTCTGGAAGGACTTAATATTACTTTCAAACACATCATTATTATAATTCTTCACGAGATTTTCGGGGTTTTCTGTTGCTTCAGGAATTCCTCGAGGTTGTTTGAAGGCTCCCTGTTGGGCCTAGAGACCCACAGAATGGGGCCTCGCACCCCAACCTAAGACCACACAGAACCCAGGATCAGCAGGCCTCTGGGAGGCAGGCCAGTTCATTCTGCGGTCCTGGGCTGCCCCAGACTAAGAGAGTTCAGTTCCAATTAGCTGCACCAACATGGACTAACCCCTCCCAGGCCACTCCCTGTGTTTTGAAAGCTGAGTTGACCATGGCTTGCTTCCCTTGAGGGACACTGCCAGGTTGGGGACACGGAGCCACACTAGTCGCAGGACTGTCCAGGCAGCGACGAAGGTGTGCCCAGGATGCATGCCAGACCCACCGTGGCCAGGACAGGCTTCTTAGAGGCGGAAACACCTGGCCTGAGTCTTGAAGGATAAGTAAGAGTTCCCAGTTAAAGAAGAGGATGAAGGGAGAAGGGAGAAGGGCTTCGAAGCAGAGTTAGGAGAATATAGAAAGTCCCAGAAACAGAAGCAGCACAGAGGGCAGACAACAGAGACTTGGCTGGCGTTGCTGGGAGGGGAGGCGCGGCGTGGTCAGACTGGGTCCCACAGGTGCCTCTATTGCTGTGCGGAGGAGGGTTTGGAAGGAAGCAGGGCCGGACGCAGTTAGGGGACTCAAACCCCTGCGTAGGCGAAAGCTGACGCGTCCTTGACCTAGCAGAGGAGACGACAGATTAAAGAGATGTTTGAGAGAAACCGTCGAGCCTTCGAGATTGGATGCCGTGTCCTTGCCAGTGTGGAAGAGCATATATTGAGAAATTCTTTCTCCTGTCTACGCCACCCCACGTCAGGGCAACGCGAACATGTTCCCTAGGACAGCCCTGGCTTCTTCCCTCGGGTGCTGCCTCTCCGCAGTGTCAGGGAGGTCTGGAGCTAAGACCCTCAGACAATCTCAGTGTTGCTCTGTGGGAACCGACGCTGTCACTGACTCACTGTGACTCAAACAGAACGTGCTAAGCGTGTTTGGGGTGGGAAACCCTGGTTTGGGGCCTCCTGGAGCCCTGGCCTCCTCTCCCAGGTCTCTTGGCTTCCCTGCAGGGACCTGCGCCATCTCCATGAGCACACCCACTGGCTCCCCCGCGGTGCGGAGGGAGCATCACTCAGGCAGATGAAGAATGATACTGAATTGGGGTGTAGAAGCCCCGGTTAGCATGTGTCTGCCAAAGTCCCCACGTGGGATGCAGGCCAAACTCTTATCCTTGATGGGCATCTGTTTGCTCATCTGTCAGCGGAGCTAATAATACTTTCACTGCACGATTCTTACTGGAATCTGCGGGATCTGAGAATGTGTCTGCGAAGGCTCTGTGCGTAAGTGGGGCGAGTCACGTGGCATGGGCCTCTGGGGCGACGGCAGGGTTCGACCGCTTTCGGTCCCCTCCCTTGCAGATGCCCTCCCGTCCTTCTCGTGCTTGGGAGGCTCTGGAGTGCAGGGTGGGTGTGCACAAGTGAAGCACCCGAACCCTCCCAGGGGACCCTCATCTCTGGATGAGGGAAAGCACGAGGAGCCTGCTCGCTCTTCTCCGCTATCCCCAGCCCCAGAACTAAACGGAAGCACTCTGAGCATGCGCACTCTCCCCTCCACCTTCTGAGCATGCCCATCTTCCCTCCGCCCCACAGCTGGGGCCACATGGAAGGTGCCTCTTCCTTACCCCCAGGACAAGGTGGAGGGCTGCCATGTGTTAATCGAAGCCCTGGGCAAGTAGCTGCTCTTCCTCCCCAAGAGGCAAACAACAGGATATAAAAGTAAAGCTTATGGAGGGGCCGAGCTCTAAGGAGGCAACCCCGAGGTACTTAACCCAGTTTCTCACAGCCAAAACAGGGAGGAAATGGGGCTTCTGAGAATTTCCTGAGAAATCTAAAGCTCCTTTTAAACAGCAAGGAGACTTTTGGACAAAGGGGAGGGGACTTCTCGGATGTTAAGTGTCCTCCGAGGACACGGAGCCTCATCTCTGCAGCACACACCTGCACCCTGCGCCCAGGGTCGCGGACTGTTTGTCTCCTTGTTCTAGAAAAGCCACTACAGTCGATTTAGGCTTCTCCTTGTGCTTCCACACACCCTTGCTCCCCAGGGGGCCCCTGGGTAGGCGGGGCACATATTATGGGTCTGTCCCCCTTTTAAAGGTGAGGAAACTGACTCAGAAAAATGGCAAACTCTGCGCAGAGGACTGGAACGGGGACCCAGAGACGTGGGTTCCTGTCACCAATGTGGGTGATCGCGCCAAGTGGCTCAATTCAACAAGCATTTATTGAGCGAGGCCGTCCTGCGCCTGGAAAGCGAGAACGCCAGGTGCCGTCCTCGCTCCCGGGAGGTTTATGATTTGCTGGGGAGGGGGGTGGAGTAAAAGGAGTATACGTGTGTCAGACACACACACACACACACAAACTTTCCAGGGTCGTGTCACTCTAAAATACGGCGGGAAGGAGAAGGGGCGAGTGAGGCAGTTGCCATTGCTCCTTCAGCAGCCCCCGAGGAGCTGTAACGGGGACCCCTCTCCCCGCAGTAGAGAGGAGTGGAGGCAGGCGCTTCCTCTCTTCGTTCTAGCCCTTTCTCCTACGGAACAGCTCGAGGCTGTGCGAGGTTTACCGAAAGCTCAGGTAGTCAGATGATGCTAAGGGTCGAGTTGTGTCCCCCAAAAGACATGCTCAAGTCTTAACCCAGCTGTGATGTGACCTAGTTTGGAAATAGGGTCTTTGCAGATGGAATCAGATCAAGTCACGGCAGAGTAGGGTTGGCCCTCATCCAATGACTACTGTCCTTGCAAGAGGTGGGGGATTCGGACACGGCCAGACAGACACCGGGGGAAGAAAGGCCGTGAACCTAGAAGAGATTGGCGAGCTGCAGGCGCGGCAGGGGCGCCCAGGGGCGCGGGCAACCAGCGGCAGCAGGAAAGGGACAGGGAAGGAGTCTCCTCCGCAGAGCGAGCACAGACTCGAGTTTGGATTTCCAGCCTCTGCAGCTGTAGGACAATAAATTTCTGTCATTTTAAGCCACCCAGTTGGTGGTACTTTGTTACAGCAGCCCTGGGAAATGAACGCAGCTGGCATTATCTCCTGGAATGGGAAGACTTAAGGCTGCAGCTATGCGTCATTTTTCACCC
>CAUYSK010023822.1:0-12754 GCA_963575035.1 Avahi laniger | reverse complement strand
TCTGATTTTTCCAATAGGGCATGCAGATATACTTCAAAAGAACACAATTTTGGTCATTGCGTTTTGTAGCCATTTCAAGTCATGTGGATCCATTTACCTAAGCATTCACAAGATGGAGCTCCATAGGTAACGTACATAAAGTGCCCGTCAATCCATGAGTGGATTACCAAAATTTGGTATATGTTTACAATGGAATATTACTCAATCATAAGAAATGACGACGATCTAGTACCTCTTACACTTTCCTGGACTAAACTTAGGCCCATCATCCAAAGTGAGACACCACAAGAGCAGAAGGAAGGGATCCATTTGTACTCGCCATCAAATTGGTACTAACTGATCAACACTAGGGTGATCACATGGCAGAAATACTCTCCAGGGATTAGGGGGATGGGGGGAGAATCTACAACTAAAGGACACGGGGAGCACTAAAGGGAGCGAAGGGCATGCCTTTAACCTGCATTTGGGTGAGGCAAAGACATAAAGTGTAACTAGAATGTTTGTACCCTCACAATACCTTGGAATAATAATATAAAAATAAATAAAAATAAAAGTTTTAATATTTTAATTAAAACATGAAATTTAGTATTTAAGGATAATTTAATAGTTTTTTTGGATCTCACAAAGGTGGAAAAATAGATATGAAAAAATTATAAAACATATGATCAAAGATCATGATTTGTTCAATGGCTTTAACAAAAAAATGTTTGCATTTTATGGAAACTTTATTAAATTTTGTGGAAAGTACCAGTGGAGAAAGTCTGCAGTTTTGTCCCAAACTTTATTGAAAAATCTTGTTTCTAACTTGGCACTTCATTCTCTGAATGATGCAAGAAAAGATGTAATTCAAGTAAATCCTTTTTAAATCCTTTGTTTAAAAAGTCAATTAAACATCGCAGAGAATTAAATGAGAGCTGAGGTTTGAAATAACAAACACAGGAAGATTATGTGGATCTGCTCGTCACTCTAGGGTTAGGACTACAAAAGTAACCTCGAAATTGTACTGAACATAGCACATTCATTTGAACAGAAAATGTGAAAAGGCCTGCTAAAAAAAACAAAAACAGACATTTTATCCTGAAGCTATCATTGTTGGTGCAAATATTGATTTAATAGAATATAAGCTCCACGAGAGTCACTCCTTGTGTGCTTATTCACCACTTATCCTCAAGGCTTGGGAGGGTACCTTGTGCATAAGAGGAGTTCAATATATTCTATGATGAGTGAGTAAATAAATGAATGAATGAACCCTAGGAAAAGAAGTGAAGGATTGAATAGACATTTGGCAAATGGTATTTTTAGAGATATGATTTTAATAAATGATGTTCTATTACAGATTTTAATGTTTGTTCATAGCTTTAAAGAAATGTTTCAATTATTAAAGGTGATGTTAATTCAATAATCAATAAAATAGATTTTTAAAAAACTATAAAACTAAAAAAAAAAGCCTATTAAGGAAAATCAGAGATTCTATTTTTAAAATAAAGTACAATAAATCATACAAACAAAAAAATTCTAAGAGTAAAACAAATATATTAAAGACAGCAAATTACATGAAATATTCTATTGTTTGATAACAAAAGTAAAAAGTTAAAAATTTTTAAATTTTTTCAAATTACTGAATTCTAAATATAAGATTTTTTAAATAATTTTTTACACAGTTGAAAAAAAGTGATGCAGGGTATGCAAAACTCTCTGACACTATTTGGAAGGCTAGAAATTTTTTAATGTGATTAATGTTGGCTCAGCAGAAGTTGAGAGAAGATTCAATACTGAAAACAGTATCATTGAGAAATTTCCACTTATTAAGACTGTAAGTCATACTATGCAGATAAAGTTATCATTTGTCTAGTAATGGCCATTTTTCAAACAGAAGATCATACCCATAATTTCTAAAAATCAGCAAATGACTTGATAATTACTATAATGTTTTTGATGAACAATCTACATTATAAATTATATTATTTGGGTCAGATAGGTTCAAGATACATAAATCTCTGTATTTATATCTATATACATGTAAGATAGGTGGGTAGGTAGATAAATAGATGACAGAGAGATAAATAGATAGTAGATAGATAGATGGTAGATAGATAGCAGATAGATAGATGGTAGATAGATAGTAGATAGATATAGATGGGTAGATAGATAGTAGATAGATAGATGATAGATAGATAGCCTACCCCCACACTGGAGTTTAAATACTTTGAATATCACCAGCCTCATCCAATAATCCAGTCCTGTGTGTGACATAACAATGGGATGTGTGTGGATGTATGTGAATTGGAAACAGACCTGGTTCTATCTAACTTTGCCATTTACCAGCTATGTGGCCTTAGCAATTTATTGAATGAATAATAACATCTATTTCACAGGGCCATTGCAAAAGCTCATGAAATAGTGCACTTAGATTGTGCTCAAGAAACATTGATGGCATTCCTCCTCATTGGGAAAGTCACACTGAGTTCACAGGCCAGGCTGATAATGGCTTCTGACTCCATGACAGTGTTTTTTTCCTACTCATATTGTTTTAAAATTCTGAATAAAAAGTTAAAATCATTGTTTTGAATAAGTGTGTTTGCAAGGTGAGTAATTCCTACTAGAAGCTTTGTTTTTCCTAAAATCATCATGGTTGGTGCAAATATTGATTTAATAGAATATAAGCTCCATGAGAGTTGCTCTTTGTCTTGTTCACCACTTATCCTTAAGGCCAAGAACAGCACCTGATACATAAGAGCAGTTCAGAACATTCTATGATGACTCAATGAATGAACCCTAGGAAAAAAGAGGGACACTGAGTTACTGGAAAGAGGAAGCTTGAGAGATGGTGTCTGGGGTCATGAAATTTTACTCCCACTAAAACTTGGTTGTGTTATAAATATCAATTTTCTTTCCTGTCCTTTATCTTCCCCTACACTTATTTAGGTATTGCCTCTCAGCTCCCACATGGTAGTGAGCAGAAAGACAAATTATCTAAGTGTCAAATTTGAATTATAGGTTAGAACAAGCCAAAATTTAAATCAGTATTTTCAAATTGAGGGATATGACCCATTAGTTGGTCACTACCCTTAGTTTAATGGGTTATCATCGCCATTTGTTTAAAAGAGAGAGAGAAAGAGAATACAATAAAACAGGAAATATCAGAATATACTACACATATGGTCAGCATTATTTGATGTTTGTGTTTTAGCTGTTCTGTGTGTGTGTGTGTGTGTGTGTGTGTGTGTGTGTGTGTGTTGGTTCTTACTGACAAATCTATTTCTTACTATGGAATCACTGAAATAACTGAAGAGACAGTGATTTAAACAGTCCATTTGGCTGTTTTCAGCCTTTCTTGGATGAAAATGCCCCATTTCTGTCTCCCTGGCCCCCTGCTCTTCTTCCTAAGATTCTGGCTTGGGATATGAGGTGCAGAGAGAACACTGTGAGCCCGGAACCCCAGGCTTGGTTGTGGATGTGCTGAATGGGGATCTAAAGGAATTTGAATGATCCCTTCTCTCTCAAGAATACCTCCTCTCGGGCCTGTTGCTTTGCTGCAAAATCTTGAAAATCTGAATGTCATCCAATTTTTCTTCTTTGTATTCCAACTGTAAAAATCGAATCGTCTTGACTTTCCTCTCCTTTTACCCTAGGAAGAAGGACATTGAGGCATTGAAAAATTTTCTAAATGTTGTCCTCTCAACATTTGGGGAAATAAGAGGGACAATGCTTCCCCAGGAGAACTAGAGGACGAGGGTGCCCAGCACTAGACAGAGAGAGCGCCCCGCCTGATCAGGCTTCGCATGGGGGAGGGGGCGTAGGAGACCAACAGCCCAGAGCATATGCAGGAATCATCTGAGAAGCCTTTTAAAACAGTACGATCTACCCTGTAGCTGACATACTCTCAAGCAGAGGAGTGACAACAAACTAAAATGATCTGACACCCAACCCTCCTCCACCACCTCCCCCATCATTTAAGTGCAAGGTAGTTTCTAGTTTTCATTTGGGTTCCCCAGGCAGTCTTCTCTACTGTGAAGAGACAATTTTCATGGTGAATTAATGAATAAAAATCAGCTGTGCTTTAATTTCATTGTGCGAGCCATCTTTTTCCCCTAGCAGAGCAGTCCCCAACCTTTTTGGCACCAGGAACCGGTTTCATGGAAGACAATTTTTCCATGGACAGGGGGATAGTTTCAGGATGATTCAAGTGCACTACATTTATTGTGCAGCCATATTTCTTTGCTAACGATAATCTGTATTTGTAGCTACTCCCCAGTGCTAGCATCACGGCCTCAGCTCTGCCTCAGGTCATCAGGCATTAGATTCTCACAAGGAGCACAACCTAGGTCCCTCACATGCACAGTTTACAGTAGGGTTCATGCTCCTATGAGAATTTAATGCTGCTGCTGATGTGACAGGAGGTGGAGCTTATCAGTGGTGTGAGTGATGGGGAGTGGCTGTATATACAGATGAAGCTTTGCTCGTTTGCCCGCCGCTCACATCCTGCTGCGTGGCCCAGTTCCTAACTGGCCATGGACCAGTACCAGTCTGCAGCCTGGGGGTTGGAGACCTTACTACTAGGATCTAACCACCTCTGCAGAGCTAGAAAACCATATCCCGAAGTTCAGAGAGCCAGCAGTAAATCTGACGGCTTTCTGGCCTCTAAGAGACTGACTATACAAAGGACAATGGCCAGACCATATATAAAAATAGAACTCTGATCTACAACTTACAGCACCCTGCCCAGGAAACCAAGCCCTTATCTTCAATAAACAGCCCAGGAGGCCAGCCTTGTAGGAAGCCAGGTTGCTATCTCTAATAACAATCCAGAAAGCCAAACAATAACATCTGTCACAATTGTCTTAGTATAGCCAGGACTTAATTAATAACCAACACTTACCCTAATTTTCGTCTCCACTTCCAACTTAGGACCAACCAGAGAAAACCAAATATGCCCCCTCAACCAATTACACAGGATGCCCCATTTCTCGTTAGCTGCCTCCAGCCTCCCCAGGCCAATAGCCTTCCATCAGGGCACACCTGAAGCCTTGTTTTTTTTCTACTATACACTTGTCCCACTCCTCTTCCTGCCTTTGAGTCTCTGCTAAATGCAAGTGATGCTCCCTTGCTATGGCAAGCTCTGACTAAATAGCCTTTGCTTTTCTCATTTGGTTGGTCTTCATTTATTTCCACTTCTCAATCCACAATCTTCTTGATGATTTTTATATTACATCATAGTACCTTTCATTCCTGTCTTTTAGTGTTTATTTTCACAAGGGTTTTGGGTATTTTATTTTTTTATTTTATACTGGTTCATCAAGTAGGTTGGAATGGGTTTTAGGAATAGGAATAATTAAGAATTAATCATCTGTTTCTTTTGGAAGATCCTTGGTTGGAATGCTGAGGCCATCATGGAAAAGAACCATTTTCCCTCAGCTGAACTCCCCTGGAGAAACAGGTTTGTTGTGTATCATTTTGCAATCATTTTATAAATAGCCCATCCTTCAGCCCTTTGTACAGCTAAGATTATAGCTTAGAACTGCTGCTGTGTGAAACCTTATGACAGAGCTTCCTATTGTTTTATCTTGTATTGATGCATTGTATTTCTAAAATATTCTATTTGGCTCTCATGAAGAGTCCTGCATATATATTAACCTGGGGTTGACATATTTAGATATATGCATTATTTAGGTTAGTATGTATTATTTCTTTTTAAAAATCATTCTAGATGTAAAAATGAATAGATTTGTACAGGTAGAGATAAATTATAATATTAACACAAATCTAATATGGGATGTTAATGTTTCAGAATTAAATTTAAATACTAAAATAGGTCCTTTTATCTTATAGTTAAAGCCTTTTAAATTATACTTGCATAAATATGTCACATTTGAAAATGATCATGTTTATTATTATTTTATCCTCTAAGAATCTGGAACATTCTTATCTTTATTTTTAGATACATCTTAAATGATGTCAAATTTGGGAGATATGAAAATAAAAGTTGCAAGGGTTTCTAATAAAAGAATTAACATACTAGGTAATGTTTCCAAGGACAATAAGACCAGAAAAGATTAAAGGAATTAGAAATTACTTTGTTAAAAGAAGAAAAAGGAAACAACTAAAAGCCCGATAATATCACCCAAACACATCAGCCACATCAATTGGACACACACTGTATATTGAGCCTCAGAACAATATGCTATTGTGAACTCCTCTGCCTCCACTGCAAGGATTTCATTGTCTAATGGAGCAAATGGAGCAAGTAATTGTAAAACAACTGACAGGTACGTTTATGAGATAATTACAAGCATTAATTAAAGAGCCCAATGATATATCAAAAAATGTTCAACATTGGGGGGGAAAAGCAAATCAAAACTACAATGAGATATCATCTCACTCCAGTTAAAATAGCTTTTATCAGAAAGACAGACAATAATGGACTCTGGCAAGGATGTGGAGAAAGAGGAACCCTTGTACACCATTGGTGGGAATGTAAATTAGTACAACCACAGTGGAGAACAATACGGAGGTTTCTCAAAAAACTAGAAATAGAACTATCATATGATCCAGCAATCCCACCGCTGGGTGTATATACAAAAGAAAGAAAATCAGTACATCAAAGAGGTATCTATACTCCCATGTTTACTGCGGCACTATTCACAACAGCCAAGATTTAGAATCAACCTAAATGTCCATTAGTGGATGAATGGATAAAGAAAATGTGGTATATACACATAAAGAAATATTATTCAGCCATAGAAAAAGAATGAAATTCTATCATTTGCAACAACGTGGATGGAACTGGAGGACAGTATGTTAAGTGAAATAAGCCAGGCAGAGAAAGACAAACATCTCATATTCTCACTCATACATGGGAGCTAAAAAAGAAAACTGGACCCCTGAAAAGAGCAGAATGACGGTTGCCAGAGGATGGGAAGGGTGGCAGGGAGGGGGGATAAAGAGAGGATGGTTAATGGGTAGTACAAAGTGCAGACAGACAGAAGGAATAAGATCCAGTGGTTGGTAGTACAATAGTGCAACTATAGTTAATAGTAATTTATTGTATATTTCAAAATACTGAAAAAGTGAATCTGGAATGTTCCTTTTTTAACATTTTTAATTTTTTTTAGTTCAGAATATTACAGGGGTACAAATGTTTAAGTTACATATATTGCCTTTGCCCCTCCTGAGTCAGAGCTGCAAGTGTGTCCATCCCCCAGACGGTGCTCAGCGCACCCATTAGTTGTGAATATACCCATCCCCTCCTCCCTACTCCCACTTACCCAACACCCGATGAATGTTACTACCATATGTGCACATAAGTGTTGATCAATTAATACCAATTTGACGGTGAGTACATGTGGTGCTTGTTTTTCCATTCTTGTGATACTTCACTTAGTAGAATGGGCTCCTAGCACAAATAAATGATAAATGCTTGAGATGATGGACATTCCAACCCTGATTGGATTATTATACATTGTATGTTTGTATAAAATATCATATATATATGTGCCCCATAAACGTGCAATTACTATGTATCAATAATAATTAAAATTTAAGATTAAATAATACAAATTTAAGATCCCAGTGAAGATATTATAAAACCAACTGGCACCCAGATCAATGAATAGTCAAGAATATACCATATGACATCACAGCAAGAATTTTAGCCTGGAAAAATTTTAAAATACATGTAACTCAACCCCCACTTTGGCTTAAAAAGAAAAGAAAAAGAAAAAAGCAGTAAGAAGGCTTAACAGAATGTTTAACGCTGAGCAATGTAGAAATAGGAACTATGTCATCAGCCTACATCGAAGGCATCATAAGAAACCATTTTATGACCCTCAGCCCTGCATTGCTATAAAGATGCTGCTGAGGGCATCACTCACAGAATTACTGAATGTCCTCTTTGTACAGACCCATGGGGAAAATTCTTCTTGGTTCTCAACACCGGGAATAGTCGTGCTGCTCCTGAACAACTGGCTCATGTGATCCCGTGGACACTGAGTGTTGTAGCTGATGGCATCTCTCTCCTTTGGGGTTGGCACCAAAATGCTTAGCTCCAGATTTATGGTTTTCCTCTGGCAAGGATGCAACTGTACAGCATGTGTTTTGTATACTAAATTCAGTCCTGGCTGTTGCTTCTTTTTTTCTCTCCCTAATTTTTCTCTGTCCTGATTTTCTCACCCACTTAATTTTTCATTTTGGTTTATCTTATTGTCATGCACATATTTCCTAAATGACCTGAAGTCCTTTCTAGAATCTAATGGTATGTAAATGACTACCTAGGTAACTGGATGCAATCAGTTAAAGTTGAATGGATAATTACCTAAGTTTCATGCTCTATACTATTTCCTTTCCTGGAAAACTCTTCTACCTGTTCACTTGAAAAATTATCATTCTTCCAGACCTAGCTGAAAAGCTAAATTCTCTACAGAGACCTTGCTGACCACAACACCCTTAAGGAGGAAGTGGCCACTTGCCCCTTTGCATCACACTGAGTTGTGACATTTCTTTGTGTGTCTTCCCCCTAGACATTATCCTTCAAGATGGGAGAGACTCTGTTACATTCCTCTCTATAGCTTCAATGCCAATCACCGTTAGTACATGTCGGAAAGAAGGGAGGGAGGAGAGAGGGAAGGAGGAAGGAAGGAAGATATTGAAGAGCTGGAGAGAAAGTAATTCAACTTAAAATGGAGGCGTGTTTGATGGGGCTCCATTTTTATTTACTATCAAAGGTCAGAGGATATTAAAAAAAAAAAAGATTTTTTTTAATTGCCCTGATTTGGTTTTTATTCAGTCAGTAAACTGCTGTTTCTTGCTTGCTGTCTGCATTCCTTCCTAATGTCTGCAAATAACTCGTGCTAAACTGAACCATTCTAGAAAAGCCATCTAAAATATGACATGGAAGTGTTTTGAAGGAGGAGAGGGCTACGATTTCACAGAAAAGATGACAGAACTCTTTTAAACTTTCTTTTAGCACTACAGTTCTACTTGGTGCTTTGTGATCAACAAAACAGAGGGCACCTCTGATCACAGGCCTCAAAATGCACAATCAGAAATTCTAGTTTTACCTAGAGAGACTCTCCAGAGCCTTCCCAGACTTCTGAGCAGATGAGTGACTTGAAAAGCAAAGTCTTGACAAGGACGCTCTCGGTGGCGGTGTGGGAAGATGAAGTGTGTCTGGGGAGGCTGGAGAGGAGGCGGCACAGATAATCACACTCCCTGGGCGAGACCGAGCCCCTGCGTGACTAAGTGGGAGAAAGTCCCTTCCAAGGATGGAGCGTGTGTTGAATCCCAGTTTGTTTCCTGAGGTCAGGAAGACCTTTCTCTTTTCCAATTTAGGTAATCTGTGACAGCTGAGACTTTCTTTTGAAACAGTTCCAGAAAGATCCCCCATGAAATGTGAACGCTAGCTCACCTCTTCTCAGCGCTGTCCTTACGAGGCACAAACAGCACAGATGGGGAAGGTGGAGGCTTTGAGGGGGGCGGGCTGGTGTGACAGTCCAGGAACAGTTGAAGGACCATTTTGAAGTAGAGACTTTTCCTCTCCTCTTTCCGATCCATTCCCTCCCCACTCCATCTTTAGTTCCTGCTAAGAAAATGCCTTCAACAAGGCTGTGATCATCTCCTGTCCTCTTTCTCTGCGTGAACTGTCCTTGAGTCTTTCGGTGGTAGAATTCTGAGGGGCTCCTGCAAGATTCTTGCCCCCTGGTGCACACACCCTGTGTAATGCCATCCCCTTCAACGTGGGTGGGATTGTATATATGTGATTAGGTTTCATTGCATGAAAGGGGTGACAGTCCCAAATAAGCAGACTTTGAGTCACTCAAAAGGGAGGGTGTCCCAGATGCGCCTGACCTAATCAGGTGAGCCCTGAACAGGGACTGGGCCCTTTCTAAAAGGGGTGGTTGTAAAGAAATAATTCACCTGCTGGTTTTGAATAAAGCCACATAGCAGGAAATCACAGGCAACCTCTAGCAACTGAGAACACCTCCTGGCTGATAGCCAGCAAGAAAAGACAGACCACAGTCCTACAACCATATTCTACCAACAACCACATGAGCTTAGAAGAGGATCCCAAGCCTCAGCTGAGAACATAGCCAAGCTGACACCTTGATTTCAGCCTTGTGAAACCCTAAGCAAAGAATCTAGTCATACCATGCCTGGACTTCTAACCTACAGAACTGTGAAATCAATAAATGGGTATTGTTTGAAACCATTCCATTCGTGAAAATTTATCATACAGTGTTATAAAAATAATACACTTCTTATACACCACCCCCTGCCTTCTTTCACTGAATAAACCCTACTCAGCCTCCCAGGTCCTGCGGACGCATCCCCCATCCACAAACCAGCCTCTCAGCCCTCTCCTCCCACCCCCTCATCCTTTCCCCAGCTAGGCCTGGCAAAGTGCCTCTCCTCCGTTCTCCTAGAGCAGCAGTTCTCAAAGTCTCCAAGATAATTTTATGGGGTCCACAAGGACAAAACTATTTTCACAGTACTGCTAACACATTATTTGCCTTTTTCACTGCGTTGACATTTGCTCTGATGATCCAAAGCAATAATGGTCAAAACTGTGATGTCTACCACTCATCAAGGCAGTGGCACCAAAATGAACTGAGAGTCACTGTAGTCTTCACCGTTACACACCCACAATGAAAAATATTAGTTTTATTTATTTTATAAATCACAGCCCCCAAGTATACAGCTTTTATGTTCTGAGTGATTACATGGGATGTAACATAAAGCTCCCTTGCTGCATACAGAAGTTCCATAGTCGTCTTGAAGATGTGCATGATGTCTGAGTTGCAAGCAGAACTAGCTAGTTTTTTTTCATTCATCACCAATTTTACTTGAAACAATAATTGACAGACACACCATGGTTATTCAGACTTCAGTACTTGGTAGACATTTTTTTCAAAAGTGAATGAAGTAAGCCCGTCATCAAGAAATACTGCTATTGGCAATATTTCTTGTGAATGATATACTTCGAGCTTTCAAGGGAAAATTAGAATTTTGGTAAACATGTATTCAGCACAAGGAATTTGACATCTTCCCCATCCTTAGAGACCATTCTAAACAGTGATTACATTAGATTGATGATAATACTAATGAATGTGACTTTTTAAAATATTGTATATAAAATGTGTCAACATTTGGAAATTCTGCATAACTCAGTGAAACGGTATTTTCCAAAAGACCAATACATTATGTTGCAAAATCATTCAGGAGGAAAAAATCAATTCAAAATGCAAAATAGACCAATGGAGTTCAAAGCAACACAGTACAAAAAGTTCACTGATACATTTTCATATTCCTTATTGCAATTAATCTTTGAGAAATTATTGTTGTACAACTAAATAGCAAAAATAATAATAAACAAATAACCTAATTTAAAAATAGGTAAAGGACCTGAATAGATATTTTTCCCAAAGAAGACATACGAATGGCCAGCCAACAGATATATGAAAAAATGCTCAGCATCACTAATCACCAGGGAAACGCAAATTAAAATCACAACGAGTCATTACCTCACACCTGTTAGGATGGCTATTATCAAAAAGTCAAAGATAGTGAGAGTTAGATAGAATACAGAGAAAAGAGAACACTTGTATCCTGTTGGAGGGAATGTAAGGTGGTATAGCCATTATGGAAAATAGTAAGAAGTTTCCTCAAAAAATTAAAAATAACGCTACCATATGATCTAGTCTTATTTCTGGGCATATATCCAAAGGATGGATGAAATTAGTGTGTTGAAGAGTTATTTGCACTCCTGTGTTCATTGCTGCATTGTTCACAATAGCCAAGATATGGAAACAACCCAAGTGTCCATCAGCCAATGAATGAATGAATAAAGAAAATGTGGTATGTATACACAATGGAATATTAATCAGCCTTAAAAAAGAAATCCTACCATTTGTAAGAACATGGATGAATTGAAGGACATTATGCTGGGTGGAATAAGCCAGACACAGAATGACAAATACTGCATGATCTCACTTATATATGGAATCTTAAAAAATTGAATCATAGAAACATAAAGTAGGAGCGTGATTACTGGGGACGGGATGGGGGGAAAGTGGTGGTGAGAGAAATGGGGAGCTGTTGGTCAAAGGGCACAAACTTGCAGTTATAAGATGAGGAAGTTCTGGAGCCTGAATGAACAGCATGGTGATTACAGTTAGTAATAATGTATTATCTACTTGATATTTGCTAAGAGAGTAGATCTTAAGTGTTCTAACCACACACACACACACACACACACACACACACACACACGCAAGGTATCCATCAAAAAGAAAAGAAAGAAACTACTTCTTGAATAAGTTATTCGCAGTTATTTGAAATGACTATTAAAATACTTCTGTTTTCCAATCTCCTATCTGCATAAAGCCAGAATTTCTTCATCTACTTCAAACAAAACAACTTATTGCAGTGGATTGAATGCAGGTATAGATACGGGAATCCAACTATTTTTCATAAATCCAAATATGAAGAGGTTTCCAAAAATGTAAAATAATACTATTCTTACTAATAATTTTTTTGTTTTGGAAAATGCAGTTATTAATCATAAAATATGTTTCTTATATTAACATGCAGTGGGTTTATTATGTCTAATTAATTAACCTATAAGTATTGTTAATGTCTTAGTTTCAATTTATCATTGGTAGACTGATAGATATAACTCATGTAAATGAAAGCTCTGTGGAGTCCTCAATAGTTTCAAAGAGTGTGAAGGATTTAGAGATCCAAAGCTTTGAGAACTGCT
>CAUYSK010023819.1:0-13336 GCA_963575035.1 Avahi laniger | reverse complement strand
AAGGATGTGCAGAATGACCTCCTTGTCACTAGGTAGTGCTTGCTGGGAGGAGCAGGCTGCAGTGTTGTTTTTGGGTCCTGTCACCAGCTCTTGTTCCTCTGGAGAGGCACTCTAGTGCCTCAGGTGGTGGGTGGTGCCCTGAGACTTCCAGGTGTGTCCTTATTCTCTATCTCAGTAGTGGCAGGTGGGAGAGTGAGTCTGGGTGGAGCTGGGTTGGGTGAGCCTGACCTCAAGCACCACAAATGCTGTTAGCCAGGGTCAAAGTTCTGTTCTCTGCTTCTGGGTAAAGCTGCCAGGAAGGGACTTAAATGGCCTCACTCAGCCGAAAAGTCTGTGTGTGGGGGTGAGGCTGTCTGAGACCTGCAGTCTGTAGCAGGCCTCGCTCCTTTCCACCCTCCCTTATTCCTTGGTTTCTCCTGGGCCTCTGTCAGCAGGAAGGGCTCAAGCCAATGGATCTCCTCTGACTGTTATGTGGGCCAGGAGTGTCCCTTCCCAGGATCACAGCCTGAGCTGGGCCCACGGCCCTCCCATTGTGGGAATCAAGATTGCCCCTCAAGCATGCTGATCTACCCCTGAAGGCACACACACTTCAGTAGGCTCGTTCACAAATATCCCTTCTGTGTCCTGGGGCAATGCGTTTGAGACCTGGGTGTACAGGATCCGGTCTGCAGTTCTGTCCCCTGTGCCCTGGAGATCAATCCTTGACCCTGTTAGGGAGAGGAGTGCTGGTCTCAAGTCACCCACAGGGTGCCCATGGGATTTTCCCTGCCTCCTGGAGTCACCAGGCAAGCAGCACCCGGAGGGCTCACAGGTAGGGGGCTCAAGTCTGAGTACCCGTCATTCTACCGTAAGACCCCCAAAAGAAAGGTCCCATTTCCTGTGGATGCTTCTGGGTGGTGGCTAAATTGTTTGTCTCCCCAGCCTCAGGTAGGGAAGGGGAAAGGGAGAATAAAGCAGTATGGCACCTGCCAATCAGCTTGGGTCTGCAGGCTGGGAGGTGCCCTGAGGCAGTTGGGAGTCTGGTGCCCTGTCTGCAAGAGGATCACTGCTTACTGGCTGCAGCCATCTCTGGGTTGATTTTGGCAGGTCTCTCCAACATCTCAGGAGCCCATCAGCCATCTAAGATGCAAGGGAGGGGTAATTTGACCACTCCACCTATCCTTGTTGCTGGTCTCCGAGCCTCTCGGGGGGCTTTCTTCTTCTAGTTCTCCTCTGTAATTTCCTCCCGTGGAGTCTTTTGTATTTTTAGGCACCCTTCCTTCCCATCCTCATCCGATCTATGTTTGTCTGCCTGTTTATTTTTTTTTCACTTTCTTCTAAAATCTGTCTTTCTTTCAGAGACACTCTGGCTGGAGTTTTCTCTCGTCTGCCATCTTGCCCCTCACCCTAAATTTCCATATGTAAGTGAGATCATGAAGTATTTGTCTTTCTGTTCCTGGCTTATTTCACTTAACTTAATGTCCTTCAAGTTCTTTTTTAAGGGCAGATAGTGTTCCATCGTGTATATATACCACATTTTCTTTATCCTTTTACTCACTGATGGATACTTCGATTGATTCCATATCTTGGCTAGTATGAATAATGCCGCAATGAACATTACACCACATATATCTTTTTGAAATACTGATTTCATTTCCTCAATAAAGTTGATTATTAAGGTGTCTTTCTATCCTGTCCAGAATCTAGAGCTGTGTCCTGCTCATATGTGGAGTCAACATGTATTTTCTGATTGAATTATTCTCTTTAGCAGTACATGTTTTGGTTGGTCTGTTTTTTTTTTGCCGTAGCCAAGAGATTTCTCAGAACCACCAGACTTTGACATCAACCACATGGCCCCAACGAGAATCTTCATAGTCTACATTAACAACATAGCCAAAACAGAACTGTCAATTTTTAGGCTTTTACACCAAACCCGGTCCTCCCCCCACTTTCCAATATCAGCAAACTGTCCTAACTCAGTTGCAAAGATCCACATTCCAGGAGACACACTTGATTCCTTTCTATCCTTCATCATGAACATCTATTTAATCAGTCAGTTCAGAACTTGCAGGGTACATCCCCTTTCAAACTTCTTCTCACTTCCTACATTGCTAAGACCCTGTGCATTGGCACTGTAACCTCTAGGCTGCATGATTGCGGTAGCCTCCTCACTCATCTCCCTGCTCCTACTTTTATGCTCTTTCAGTCTTTTCTCCAAAGAGCTTTCAAAGTGAACTCCTAACAAAGTATATTATGATGATATTTTTCTTTTCTTAAAATGTACTAATGACTCCATCATAATAAGAATAATGAGGCCTACTATTCTAACCTCATTTGCTACCACTATCCTCTCATACATACTGGCATCCAAACTGTTTCCTAAATATGCCAAACTTGTTCATACTCCAGGGCCTTGCTTCTTGCTGTTCCCTCTGCCTGGAGTGCTCAGCTCGTATATCTTCCAGTGGTTAACTCTTATTTGAGTATCAGATCAAAATTACTTCTTCAAAGAATCCTTCCCTGCCCTCCCCACTGTAGTTATTCTCTATCACATATTCCTATTTTATTTTCTTAGTGGAAAATAATTTCTGGATGTATCAGCACCTCTAGAATGTAAGCTTCATGAGAACCAGGACTGTGTCTGTCAGGTTCTCTATCTCTAGTACCCATCAGAAGACCTTGCTATCATTGGTAACCAATATTTGTTGAAGGAATGAGTGAATGAATGACAGGGATTAAACATATATGTACTAGATTGTGATGAGTCAGGCAGAGTCTGGAACATGGTATTTGGGAAGATAGGAATGCAAGCTTAGGTGTCTCTGTGCAGGAGTTTTGTTTGAACTCATGAAAATTGTGATTGGAGAGTTGGGCAGAAAGGATCAGATAATTGAGAGAGTGCTTCTAGCTACCTTGGGTATAAAAGTATTACATATATCATATAAAAAATATGCTTCTTGGTATAAGTAAGAGAAGTAAGAGAATCCGAAGTTTATTTGGAGCAGTCATCTTCCCAGAAAAATACCACATTTCTAGGCTCCTTTGTAACGAGGTGTGGCCACATGACCAAGTTCTGCCCAATGAGATAAATGTAGAATCATGTGGTACTCCTTGGAAGGCAGCTAAAAGGGAGCTGAATTTTTCAGACCAAAATATTTCTCACACCATCTGTTATAGACAGAGCTGTCTCCCCAACAAATTCGTATGTTGAAGCCTTAATCCTCGATACCTCAGAATGTGACTGTGTTTGGATATACAATTTTTAAAGGAATAATTAAGTTAAAATGAGGCCATAAGACTTTGTCCTAATCCAATCTCACGTGTGTTCCTGAAAAAAGAGGAGATAAGGACATACAGAGAAATACCAGGGATGCACATACACAGAGAAAAATCTGTGTGAGGATACAACGAGAAGACTGCTATCTGAAAGCCAAGCGAAGAGCCCTCAGGACAAACCAAACCTGCCAATACCTTGATCTTGGACTTCCAGACTACAGAACTGTGAAAAATACATTTATGTTGTTTAAAATAGCAGTCTGTGGTATTTTATTAAGACAGCCCTAACAAATAAATACACCATCAAATAAGGCTTTCAATTTTGATAGCATATTAGAATGAATTTAGAAACTTTAAAAATACTAATAACTAGACCCACCCCTGGAGATTCTGATTCAACTTGTCTGGTATTGAGTCTGGGTATTGGAGGGATTTGAATGGATAGCCTGAACTGAAAACTGCAGGTTTAGGAGAATAGTTTTGTGCATCCTACACAGCAGGCTGAGAGTGATGAATCCATATTACTAAGAAGACCTTTCCTCCCCACCTCTCTCTCCTTGCACTGCTTTGGCATTCCCCTCATCCCACATCTCCCTCCTTTTTTTGGCCTATCCAGGTCTCACAGATGAACCTAGGGATACCTCATCTCTTTGTCCTATTTCATATCTAAGATCAATCCAATTTGAAGCAATTTAAGCAGCTTCAGCCCTGTTTCTGCCATCTCTGCCAAGAAAAGTAAATCATGAGGGGTTTCACATTCTCTTATTTTGCCTGTTAGCCTGAGTCAGGGTAGCTCTCTAGAACTACCCTCTGGCCTCTTAAACTAATTAGAACACGGGCAAAATACATCAGCAGACATTTTACTGATGAAGATATATTGATGGTAAATAGGCACAAGATGTTCAGTATCATAAGCCATCATAGAAATAAAATCTAAAGCACAATAAAATATCATACACACTTAGAGAATGGCTAAAAAATAATGGCAATACCAAATGTGGAAAAAAGATATGGATAAACTGAGTCATTCATACATTACTAATGGGAATGCAAAATGGTACAGGCACTCTGAAAAACAATTGGGCAGTTTCTTTCAAAGCTAAACATGCAACTGGATTCTGGGCAATTCACCCAGAGAAATGAAAATTTATTATATGTTCACACAAAAATCTGCACACAAATGTTCAGAACAGTTTTATTCATAATAGTTGAAAAGTGGAAGCAGCACAGATGTTCTTCAACAGGTGAATGTTTAAAACCAACTGTGGTACATCCACTTATCAATAAAAGGGATCAGACTATTGGTACACTCTACACCTTGGATGGATCACAGGGAAATTACGCTGAGTGAAAGACTAAAAGACTACATACTATATGATTCCGTTTATATGACATTTTTTTAAATTACAAAATTAGAGATGTGAATAGTTTAGTGTTTGATAGGGATTAGGAACATGGGGCCAGGGTGAATATGAAGTATGCTATATGCTATGGCTTGAATGTGTCCCCTTCAAAATTCAGATGCTGCCAATGCAATAGTATTATGAGGTGCGGCCTTTAAGAGGTGATGAGGCCATAAGGGCTCCTCTCTTGTGAATGGGATTATGCTCTTGTAAAAGAGGTTTCATGTATCACTCAACTAGTTTGTCCTTCTGCCTTTTGCCATGTGAGGACACAGCATTTTTTCTCTCCAGAAGATGTAGCAACAAGGTCCCATCTTGGAAGCAGAGAGTAGCCCTCACCAGACAACTGAACCTGATGGAGCCTTGACGTTGGATTTTCCAGTCTCCAAAACTATGAGATGTACATTTCTGTTTTTTTATAAATTACCCAGTCTCAGGCATTTTGTTATAGCAACACAATGGACTGAGACAGTGATGAAACAGTTCCATGTCTTTTTGTGGTGACGATTACAGAATCGAAATATTTGGCAAAAGTACACAAAATTATATATACACACAGACAGTGACATACACATATAAGTGCATATAAAACTGGTGAAACCTAAGTAAGCTCTGTGGATTGTATCAAAATCTATTTCCTGGTTTTGATATTGTATTATAGTAATGCCAAATGTTATTATTAGGGGAATATGGGTGAAGGGTATATATGACCTCCCTGTACATTTTCACACAACTTTTTGTAAATTGATAACTGTTTCAAAATAAAAAGTTAAAAAATAACATAGGACGTGTGGGGAAAATATGGTTAGGGGCACAACACTCAGATGTTAGTCCTTGCTCTGTTTTTCAGGCTAGGGAACTTGGGATAAGTTGCTTAAAATCTGTAAACCTCACCTTCTTTCTGTGCTCTAAGCAGACAGTAGAGTCTACCCTGAATACGTGGTGTTATATTTCAAGGGTCATAAATGAGTTCTTCAACAGAATGCAGAATTAAAAAAATGAAAGGTAAATCTGGAGAAAATATTTATAATGAAACTTAGGGAGATAAAATGATGATAAATCCTAAAGAGAGGGATAAAGAATTAAAGGTGATAAAGTAAATAATTCTAACACATATTTAATTAGAGTCCCAGAAGGAAAGAGAGAGAACAATACAATCTTCCAATCCTTAAACATGATATTTCTTTCCTTTAATTTAGGTTTTCTTTGATTTCTCTTAGCTATCTTTTATAGCTTTCAGTATAGTCCTTGCACTTCTTTTGTTAAATTTATTTCTAATTATTTTATTCTATTTTATCTAACTGTAAAAGGAATTATTTTCTTAATTTCATTTTATGATTGTTCATTTCTGGTATATAGAATATATTCGATATTTTTTTTGAGACAGGGTCTCACTCTGTTGCCCAGACTAGAGTGCAGTGGTATGATCACATTCACAGCAACCTCAAACTCCTGGGCTGAAGCAATTCTCTCACCTCAGCTTCCTGAGTAGCTGGGACTATAGGCCTGCACCACCACATTCAGCTATTTTTTAGTTTTTGAAGAGATGAGGTCTCACTGTGTTGCTCAGCTTGGTCTTGAACTCCTGGACTCAAGCAATCCTTCCTTCCATCTCGGCCTCCCAAAGTGCTAGGATTACAGGTGTGAGCTAGCACACCCAGCATTATTTCTGATTTTTATCTGACTTAGTATGCTGCTATCTTGAAAAATGTGCTTACTAGTTCTAATATTTCTTTTATCGATTCCTCAGGATTTTCTACATAAAAGATCATGTCACCTGCAAATAGAGGAAGTTTTACTTATTGCCTCCCAATCTATATGCTTTCAATTTCTTTTTCTTACCTTTTTGCAGTGACTAGTATCTCTAGTACTATGTTGAATAATGCTGTGAGAGCAAACATCCTGACTTTATTCCTGATGTTTGGGGAAAAACATTCAGTCTTCCATAAATAAATATAATGTTATTTGTAGAGTTTTCAGAGGGGCCCTCTATCAGGTTGAAGAAATACCCTTCTGTTTCTTGTTTGTTTTCTTATCATGAATGGGTGTCGGAATTTGTCCATTGCTTTTCCTGCTTCTTTTGAGATGATTATGCGGTTTTTAACTCTCGGACAGTGCCACAGTTAGTAGGCAATAAGTAGTATCTACTGTCAAGTTTATCATCTTAATAAAAATTAAAAGTTGATTAACTCCAATTGGAGGTACTTACAATAATTTTTATTTGCTGCTTTACGCTTTCTTCTCTTTTTTCAGAAATACTGAAATTATTATCAAAGTTTATACTGATAATTAAATTTATACATGTTCAGGGGCTTGGGTTCTTCAATTCACCGCTGTCATTACTAGTGTTATTTATTTATTTATTTATTGAGACAGAGTCTTACTCTGTTGCCCTGGGTAGAGTGCAGTGGCATCATCATAGCTCACTGCAACCTCAAACTCTTAGGCTCACATGATCCTCTTGCCTCAGCCTCCCAAGTAGCTGAGACTACAGGCGCCCACCACGATGCCCAGCTAATTTTTATATATTTAGTAGAGACGGGGTCTTGCTCTTTCTCAGGCTGGTCTCAAACTCCTAAGCTCAAACAATCCTTCTGCCTCGGCCTCCCAGAGAGCCTGGATTACCGCATCAGCCACCTTGCCCAGCCCTATTTCATTTTTTAAATGCTGGTCACAACTCACTAAGTTGATTTCTTGACCTACTAATGAATGATAACCTACTGTCTGAAATTCACTGCACTAACTTTTTGTATATACCAAGGCTCAGTTTACTACTGGTATCCTATTTTAAAACAGAATTCACATTATCCTTATTTCCTTTCCAATTATGCTATGATCTAGTGGTAAAATCACTTGAAGATGAACATGTGATTTGGAAAGATTCAGGAGGTAATGGAAGCCTGAGCTAGGCTAGTGGCAGTGCAAATGGAAAGAAAACATCCAATGTAAGAGATTTCAGAGGCAGATTTTCAGGATTTGGTAACTAACAGAACATGAGTGTCTAGCATCCCTTCCCAGATCCTGCAGTCAGTACAGTCCTGTGTCAAGGCCAGGCAGAGAGGTGAGATATAAGGTGCGGGATATAGCCAGATGCAATAGCCCATCAAGTTTCCAGGCTAGTAGTGCTAAGGTTACCACATTCTAAAGCTGAATTGCTCAATCCAGATGTTTGAAACAAAAAGAGAAGGCATGATGTGAAGCAAACAAGTTGGAGACCCAGGGGAGCCCCTCTCTGCAGAAATTCTAGCAACCTAAGAAGACAGTAGAAAAGTGAATCTTGAAGAATTTCTTAAACCAAAAAAGCATGCAGATAATTCCTGACTAGGGGTCTCCGTGTTCCCTGAGTGTCTAAGTAAAGGAGAGCAAAGGAGAAGGTTATAGGCACAAGCATGTTCTAGACACTATTAAGAACTAAAAGATTGATCAGATATGACTTCACTCCTTTAGGAGTTTAAAGTCTAGTGCAACATCATATGAAGGAGCATCATTAATGAAAAGATTTATTTCTCCACCATCCCACATAGTAATAATGATATTTGTATAGTACCTTATAGTTTACAGAGAGCTTTTACATCTATTATCTTATTTAATCTAAAATGACTATGTGGAATAGATATTCTTACTATCTTTATTTTATACACGTAAGAAGACAAACGCATATAAAGTCTTGATCTTGTGTGTATCTAAATTTGGGTTTCATTCTCTTTCTACTTTTAGAAATATATATTAGCAATAAACTATAAGCATTAAATTAAATTTAGTAGTAGCTGTAGTCCCAGCTACTCAGGAGGCTGATTAAGTTTCCTACCACGGAAGACGTGTTGGGAAAAGAGCAGAGATACAAGAGAATTCTATGATTAAAAACAATGTCTATAAAACCTACCTATCAGGTACAATGAACACTATACAGGTGATGGGCACACTAAAAGCCCCAACTTAAGCATTATAAAAGACATCCATGTAACAAAAACATTTGTATCCCATTAATATTTTGAAATTAAAAAAATTATCTGATATCACTTCACACTCACAAGAAGGGCTGTAATAAAAAACACAGATAATAACAAATGTTGTTGAGGATGTGGAGATATTGAAACCCTCATACATTGCTGGTAGGAACGTAAAATGGCACAGCCACTTTGAAAACAGTTTGGCAGTTTCTCAAAATGTTAAACACTGAGTTACCATATGACCCAGAAATTCTTCTCTGAGAAACTGTCATAGCCAAGAGAAGCGTAAGGAGACATGATGACTAACTGTAATGTGGTATCATGGATGGGATCTTGGAACAAAAAAATACATTAGGTAAAAGCTAAGGAAATCTGAATAAAGTATGAACGTCAGTTAATAATGATGGTTCCTTAATTGGGGAAAATGTACCATATTAATATAAGATACTAACAATAGAAGAAATTGATGTAGGGTACATGGAATTTCTTTGTACTACCTTTGCAATTTTTCTGTAAATCTAAAATCATTCTACGACAAAAAAATTTTTTTAACTATATTCTACTAAAAAAATATCAGGGCTTCTTGGAGAAATGGTTAATTCCTGGTCTGAAGTATGAAATGTGCAAGATGTGCCTGTTATTAATACATTGTGTTATTCCGGAAAGCAAGGAGGTTATCCAGAAAATTAGTGAAATTGTCAAAAGGGCACAGGAGCCAACATGAAGTTCCTATTGAGGCAAAAAGGGACACTGTAAGCTTTCCAAAGAATAATTACTACAATTGAAAGAAACACACTGATCACGAATTCATAATGAGATTTTTAAAGAGAAAACAAAAAATATTTGTTTCTATATTCTGAAAATTGGCAATTTAAAGGGAAAGAATTAAACTTTTTCTTTTCTATATGAACTGTTTTAGGCAACCAAATAGCACTTCTTTACAAAATAATTTTAGCTAATAAATGTAGGAAAAAGCTTGAGGTTGACTGGGACTAGTTAAAAAATAATAATAAATAAATAAAAATTTTTAAATGCAGAAAAAAGTACAGAATTAGAAAATCACCACTTTGTAACCTGTATATCAAATCAGTGATTAAGGGAAAGATCATCAAAGGATGATACCATTACAAGAAAGGTTGATGAGGTATTTTACAATGGAGGAAATAGGCTGTCAGAACTTGAAACTGTCTTAGCATCTCTAACAGTTGGATAACCAGAAATTGTGTGTCTCTTTATGTGATGCAATATGAAGCACACAGCACTACCATGATGTAAACCTTTGAATCTGGATCTAACCACGCATTAGAGCTAACTTCTGATTTACAGGTAATGTGGAGAATAGAGGAGCAAGTTAAATAAACCACTGAGGGCTGGGTGTAGTAGCTCATGCCTATAATCCTAGTACTTCGGGAGGCCAAGTCAGGAGGATTCCTTGAGGCCAGGAGCTCGAGACCAGCCTGAGCAAGAGCAAGACCCCATCTCTACAAAAAATAGAAAAAGCAGCCAACTGTGGTGGTACTTGTCTGTAGTCCCAGCTATTCAGGAGGCTGAGGCAGGAGGATTGCTTGAGCCCAGGAGTTTGAGGTTGCAGTGAGCTATGATGATGCCACTCTACTCTAGCTGGGGTGACAGAGTGAGACGCTATCTTAAAAAAATAAAATAAATTTTTTGAGGTAATCAGGGAAATTTGAACATGGACCAAGGAATTGTTGTTAATTTGTTAGATATGATAATGACATTAATGTTATGTAAGAAAATGTCCATATTTGTTAGAGATAGATACTGAAGTATGTAAGGGTGAAATGACATGAAATCTGATTTAAAATAATAATTAAAAAAACAGAAACAGATGAAGCAGGTGTTGCAAAATCTTGATCATTGATGAATCTGTATGATAGATATATAGGGGTTAATTATATTATTCTACTTTTGAATGTGTTTGAAAATACTCCTAAGATTTTTTTGAAAACCAAATTGCAAAAGACATATAGCAGGACTCCATTTATTTTACATGGGGTGTTGCTCTGTCACCCAGGCTGGAGTTATTTTATTTTATTTTGGTTATTTTCAGCAAAACCATCTTAACTGATATAATATTTTGTTTGTTTTTGTTGTGGTTGTTGTTTTTTTGACATATCATCTCACTCTGTCACCCAGACTAGAATGCAGTCGTGTGATCATAGTTCACTAAAGCCTTGAATGAACTGGGGTCAAGCGATCCTCCTGCCTCAGCCTCCTGAGTAGCTGGAACTACAGGTGCAGGGCACCATGCCTGGCTAATTTTTTTATTTTTTGTAGAAATGGAGTCTCGCTATGTTGCCCAATCTGGTCTCGAACTCCTGAGCTCAAGTGATCCTCCGGCCTCAGCCTCCCGAAGTGCTAGGATTATAGACATGAGCAACCATGCCTAGCCTCCATTTTTATAGAATTCAAAGCCAGCATTGTGGACACCGTGATGTACTGCTCAGATTCCCGTTTACTGAGGGACTTGTTGCCCCTGCTGCTGGAGTGCTGTTGCCAGATGCCTTCAGCTGTCAGACCCTTCAGAGACTGCCTCAGCTGCAGAGAGCTGTCTCACTCAAGGTCATACCGTCTTGATGTAGCCAAGTTGAATGACTACTGATGTGGTAGTATAAAGAGGCCGGTCCATCTTGGCCCAGCTTGGCACGACTCTGAAGGGCCATCGTTGCTTCAGAGCCCCCTGTAGGGTCAGACAAGGCAGTTGTTGGGCCTGCATTACAACTTGACTTTCCCTCTGCTTTATCCTGCTTCCTTTCTCTCCTTTCCCTAGATGTTGATCCCAAGGGCAAGACTTGATAACCATCATGCATGCTAAACTCCATCTCAGAGTTCGTTTTCTTGAGAACCCTATTTGTGACAATGTAAGGGGTGTGTCCACCCAAAATTTGTATGTTGAAGTCCTAACCTCCAGTAGCTCAGAATGTGACCTTACTTGGAGAAAGGGTCTTTACAGAAGTAATTAAGTTAAAATGAAATCATTAGGGTAGACCCCAATCCATTATGACTGGCGTCCTTATGAAAAGGGAAAAGTTGGACAGAGATACATGCGTAAAAGAAGGCAGACACGGAGAAGATGGCCATGTACAAGTCAAGGAGAAAAGCTTGGAACAGTTCCTTCCCTCACAGCCCTTGGAAAGAACCAACACCTTGATTTTAGACTTTTAGCCTCCAGAACTGTGAGACAATAAATGTCTGTTGTTTAAGACACCCATTTTGTGGTACATTACAGCAACCCTAACAAACTAATACAGACAACAAACAAAACTAAATACATTTGTCCAAGGATGTGTGTGTGTGTGTATATATATATATATGTAGCAAAACTATCAAGAAAAGCAAGAGAATAATAAATACACTCTTCCGTGGGGGAGTCGGGGGATGCTGTGTAGGAGGGTCCCCGGGAACGCTGTCAGTTTGTAACATCCTAGTTCTCAAGAGGGTGGTAAGTTTATGGATATTGGTTTTATAATTATGCTTTAGATTTTTTATATTGCTTATAATCTTATGTTTATATAAAATATTTCATAATTTTTTAAATGTGAAAAACTTGTCTGAATTATGGGAATATGTGCAAAGTTCTCTTGCAGAGTTTGGTATTACAAGAGAGGGGAAGTATGGACAAACACCGAAATCTATTTTCTTTTTTTTTTTTTTTTTTTGAGACAGAGTCTCACTTTGTTGCCCTGGCTAGAGTAAGTGCCATGCGTCAGCCTAGCTCACAGCAACCTCAGACTCCTGGGCTCAAGCAATCCTACTGCCTCAGCCTCCCAAGTAGCTGGGATTACAGGCATGTGCCACCAAGCCCGGCTAATTTTTTCTATATATTTTTAACTGTCCAATTAATTTCTTTCTATTTTTGGTAGAGACGGGTTCTCGCTCTTGCTCAAGCTGGTCTCGAATTCCTGAGCTCAAACAATCCGCCCGCCTCGGCCTCCCAGAGAGCTAGGATTACAGGCGTGAACCACCGCGCCCGGCCTATTTTCTTTTATAAGGACCAAAGTTCAGATAGGAGACTTTTTCTGATACTACTCACATCTGGTCTTACCAGTCCTCTTTCATGGCCAGTGGAATGTGAGAGGGAAAAATTCCTACTTCAATTTTTAATGCCCCAGGAAACATGTTGCTCATATGAACTCTATGATTGAGTCATCTGAAATGACTCACTGATGGAGTTTTGAGGATGGATTCAACAGATTTCTTTAATTCTAATATCGACTGCAATAGAAAATAATGTGCTTGACCTCACTCTATAGCTTGCTAGAAAATAGGATTAATGTTTACCTCAGAACAGTAATATGAGGCCTGATGTTTCAGAGGCATTTTTGGTGAGAGGTGTCGAAGAAATCCAACCTATTTGGACTGAAACTGAGGTTAACTGTTTTCTTGTTTGGCTAAATAAGAACTCTATTTTACTCTTCTTTTAATACTGGTCTGGTGCCTGGTACTCCCCCAGAGGCCAATGTCCTGGCCCTCTCACCTTTTGGGAACAGTTAACTAGAGTTCCTGAAGCCATAGCTAGGCAGGACACTGCCCCTGCCCCTTGTGTGGTGTTGCCCCGGCGGAGGGTTTGCTTTCCCTGCTGCTCAGAGGATGAGCCATTCCTTGCTTAACTAACACTTTCTATACACAAGAGGATTACTTAGGGCTGGGTGGCTTCGAAAAGGCAATTAGCATAAAGTGGGAAAGCAGTCCAGTCTCAGAACCTGG
>CAUYSK010023818.1:0-114918 GCA_963575035.1 Avahi laniger | reverse complement strand
TACAGGGACCCTCGGTTCCCCCTCTTGGTGATACGATGCCGTTTGTTCGCTTTCAGGCAAGAACCATACCGGCCTCGCCAGGCAAATAACTATTGAATAACTATATGAACAACTAGTACCTACAATAACATGGCTAAATCTTATAGATATAATGTTGAGTGAAAGAAGATGACATATAAGCATACGCATTGGTTGATTCCATTTATATAACATTCAAGAACTGGCAAAATTTATTATAGTGCTAGAAATTAGAATAGTGATTACCTAGTCAACAGGAGTATTGACTGGGAAGGAGACAGGAGGGGCCTCGTGGGGCTGAAGATGTTCTATATCTTGTTCTGGGCTGTGGTCACATGTGTATATAAAAATGTAAAAATTAATCAAGCTACTCTTTTGAGATACATTTTCGAACACATTTTTCTGTGCATTTTGTATCTTATAAAATTACTCCAACTGGAAATCTGTCACAACAGCAGTCCAGGCCAGGCAGATCCTCCTGGATGAATAGTACCTAGGCTGCGGACCGGAGCAAGCAAGTAAACAAACATGGGAACATTTGGAATTGTTGTCATCAAAACCTGGCCAGTGACCCAAATCCCGACCATGGCACTCTCCTTCCTTCTTCTCAATGTAAACCACAATGCAGAGAAAAGAAGGAGAGGGAGGAAGAAGAGGAAGAAACACAAGGAGGAAATAGTGGGCAGGGCATGACAGAGTAGATTACATTTGTTCATAAATTAGCAAAATTAGAGCTGCCAAGAGAAGGATCAGAGCCAACCCTGAATCACATGGCCACACGATCACCTTAGAGCTGTGGTCCCCAACCCCTGGGCCAAAGACCAGTACTGGTAAAAGGGTCCCACCATAATTAAATTTTTCCTTCTAGACCAAGAATGTTTTGGGGTCCCAGTCATCATCCTTACCATTCTACAATGAGGATTCGTCATTGCCCAGGACGCTAGAGGAAAGAGCGTGGGAGAGCGATTCAGGCTCCCAGCACGTAGAGTGTAGTTCTAGGAATGTATCCTTTATATGAATATCCACCCATCTCCACTCCACCCCAGATTTGCCCCTCTCTCCTAAAATTTTACTAAGAATCCACTGTGGTGAGGATGTGGGTTAATTTTATCCTCATGTTACTGTCACGGCTTGAGTTTCTGAGAGGAGTGAGGACAGAGAAAGAGCGAAAGACAAGGAGTGCCCGAATTGAGTCACGGCTCCTGCCTGCCTCTGCCCAGTTGCCTCCCTGCTGTCCCGTGGTGATTCCACACAAGCTCAAGTCCATCTTCCAGTCTGCTCAGCAGAATCGGAGCACAGCGTTGACGGGAGCTCTGCCTTCCACCGGTCTGGATGGAGGCGCCAGAAGCGCGGCCAAGCCCAGCAGGAAAACGCAGACAATGGGTCTACCTGGGAGCATGCGCAGACAAGGAGAGGGAGAAGCAATTCTTGGTGACACTGAAGACTTGTCCCCCTCCTTCCCGATTCCCAGCTCTCTCCCTCCCTGCCCATATCATAGGAGCAGCACTCCAAGCCCAGCTCCTATGTATGGCCACCATGTGGAAACCAAAATGGCAGCTCTCCCAGTTGTGGAGTGAGAGTCCCACCTGAGGTCAAAGATCTAGGAGTGACCTTGAAAGCTATTCAGGGGAGACATTCCACATCCAGTGAGGGATTGGTTGGCAACGCCTCCTTGAGGAGTTTCCCCGCTCTTTTTCATGGTCAAAAAGAATCCAGAAGCTTGCATGAGTGGGGTTCAGTCTCCCATCTGAAAGAATGAAGTGAAGTGCTGCGTTGCTACCAAAGAACTCCTAGCAACAAGCGGCTGAGGGGCTTCTCTGGGCTGAATCTGCAACAGGGGGTGCTCACCGCAGCACCGCAGGAGGCTGTGGGCAGTCTGGGGGCCGCGGCTGCCTGGGGAGGCCCAGTCAGGGGTGGGGGAGAGAGAGCTTTTGAAGCATGGGCTCACTGGAAAATTCAGACAAGAAACAGTCTTGAAAACTGATAGTTGGAATTTTTATTATTTGAGTCTTAGCTAAAATTATATAGCATTTTACATGGAATTTTAAAGGGTAATTTGACAATAAATATAGAAAATGTCCCAGACAATTTGTTTACATTTTTTTTTAACTAGAAGAGACACAGATAGAAAAAGAAATAAAATGGAATAGCTTGCGCACTCTGCTAGTAGCCAGTAATAATAATAATAATAATTGCTACCATTTATTAACGTCTCTCACATACCAGGCACTTGACACATATACATCATCAAACAGACCTGATAAAGAAACAGATGTCAAGGGTCTCACTCAAGGCCTGTCAGGTTGAAAATAGTAGGAGGGGGTTTGAACCCAGCTTTGAACCCAAAATCCAACCACTTCGCATCATGCCACAGTACTCTCACCGTAGGCAAGTCGTTGTCTTCAAGGCTAAATGTCAGAGATCTCGTGATGTCATCTATTGGGTTTCCTTTGAAGATATCTGCTGGCGCCGACAGTTAGCATCTTGGCTCATTTGGGCTGCTATGACAAAATGCCATAGACTAGGTGGCTTACAAACAAAAGAAATTTATTTCTCATAGTTCTGGAGGCTGGGAAGTTCAAGATCAAGGTGCTGGCAGATTCTGTGTCTGGTGAGGGCCCTCCTCCTGGTTCATAGACAGCTGTGTTCTCGTTGAGCCCTCACACGGTGGAAGGAGCAGGTGAGCTCTCTCTGGTCTCTTGCATGAGGGCACTAATTTCATCCATGAGGGCTCTATCCCTATGACCTAATCACCTCCCCAAGGCCACATCTCCAAAGACCATCACACTGTAGATTAGATTTTAATATATGACTTTTGGGAAGATACAAACATTTAGTCTATAGCAGCTGGTATCTATTTAATATGAAGATAAATGCTTTCAGTATCCAGCCTTATACAAATGATTCCTTTTGAAATTTGGAAACTGTCTACTTTTTTTTATAATTTTATTGCTCTTAGTGTCTGTTCTATCCAAAGAACTATACATCGTGGGCATTTTGGCAGAAGTTCAAATGCAGCTAACAAGGGTTGCATCCTTCCCCCATCCTTGGGATCTGCTGGCACCCATTGACATGTCCAGGAGTGTTTGCTTTGTTACTGGGTGTGACAGTTAATTTTAAGTGTCAATTTGACTGGATTAAAGAATACTTAGAAACCTGGCAAAGCATTATGTTTGGGTGTGTCCGTGAGGGTGTTTCCAGAGGAGATTAGTATGCGGGTCTGAGTGGACCATGTGGGGAAGATCCGCCTTCGGTGTGGGCAGTCACCATCCTATCTACTGGGGGTCAGAACCTGGCAATCTGTCTGCTGCAGCTCTAGTAGGCTCTCCTCCTCCTGTCCTTGGACAGCTCCAGGCTCCCGGGTTTACACTAGCATTCTTCAGGGTTCTTGGGCCTTTGGCTTTGCACTCAGAATTACACCATCATCTTCTCTGGTTCTGAGGCCTTGGACTGAGCCATGCTCCCAGCAGCCCAGGGTCTCCAGCCTGCAGACAGCCTGTCGTGGTGTTTCTCAGCCTCCATAATTACACGAGCTAATTCCCCTGGTAACCCCCCTCTCATCTATCTGTCCATCCATCCGTCCATCCATCCTACTGGTTCTCTCTGGATAGCCCTAACTAATACACTGGGGTTAGAAGGAGGTACTTTTGGTAGGAGGAACAGACTCTGGGATAAACAAGGGAAGAAGAAGGGTTAATAATATTTGCTACTCAGCTAGTCCCTCGGCTGGGTGGGAGCTATTGTGGTTGGAGGAATGAGAGTTGAAATGGACAGAATTGTTTCCACGAGAGAACTCGTTAGATTCTGGGCAGTCATAGCTGATTTGGGGCTTAGGTGACAAAAGAAGGAGACAATAAGGGCTCTGCCACCTTTTGACCAGAAGACCTGGAGCACATTGAGGTCATGCCAATAACCCTGGGGTTCTGACGGTGGGAGCGGCCACGAGAGGCTTCTCACGAGGTGGTAGGGACCAGAGGCGAACAGTGGAGCTGTGGGAGGAGGGGAAACGGCGACAAGTGCCACAGCGTGACTGCCCCTGGTGACTGCAAGGCTCTCCTTAGTGATTTCTGGAGTTGTGCCACTGTGATTTTGGTATAAAGAGGAGTAATGAAGTGAGTCATACACAGAATTTTAGAGTTAAAGGAGCTCATTTCAACATGATATTCCCCCTTTTCAGATGAGAATCAAAATTCAATTCAGCAGAATGATCCATTTTTTTCCTCTCCACCCCATTGCCATCCTCAAGACTCTTGCTTGGACCCCTGTGACTCTGGGCACTGCCCGGTGACTTTCCGACACCCTCCCCGCATCCTGAAGCCAGCTGGCGTTGGGCTTCAGCCTCCTGCCACCAAAGCAGACCTGGAAGGTGCGCAGGGACCCCCAGCAGTGACGGCGGAGCTGGGGGAGCTTCGTTTCACTCAGGTTGATGGAAAACGGCAGAAAAACACGCTCAGCCTTCCAGAGGCTTCTACTGGCTATACCCCCAATCTACTTCTCCATTTATAATTACATGTATTAACAAGTTCATGGCGCCGATACGTGAAGCAGCATATTATGTAATCAGACTGCCTTTGATGGTATAGTTAATGCTAATGTGATGATTATGTGTGAACATTTAAATATATGACACTCATTATCAAAAATTGATTCAAGGACCAGACACCAGGTTTTTTTTTTTTCCTCCAGATTCTTTCATGTTCTTTGTCTGTAAGTTCTTCCTAATTCAACAGGATGGCACGTGTCTAACTCATTCTTTCACGAGAGAGCCTGGCCAGTGTTCTGTTCACTGTGGCTACCAGTCACCCTCGGTTCTTCTCTGGAATCTCTGGGACAAAGCTGGCCTGGGAGTTCTCCAGGATGAGCCCTGATCCTGCCCCTGGGAACTGGGATAGGAAATGGAAACGCCAGGGGCTGCTGTAACAAATTACTATGGATGGGGTGGCTTATAAACAACAGAAATTTACTCTCACAGTTCTGGAGGCTGGAAGTTTGACATCATGGTACCAGCATGGTCAAGTTCTGGTGTGGGCTGTCTTCAGAGATGCAGACTGTCGACTTCTCATTGTATCCTCACATGTTGGAAAAAAGGTGGGAAAGCTCTCTGAGGTTTCTTTTATAAGGGAGCTAATTCCATTCACAAGAGCTCTACCCTCATGACCTAATCACATCCCAAAGGCCCCATCACCTAATATCAAATTGGGGGTGAGGATTTTGACATAGGAATTTTAGTGGGTACAAACATTCAGTTCATTGTACATGCCCTTGATAAAAATGCACAAAGAAGTAATATGAAGAAGTTAATTCAGAGTTGTTTCAATCAGAAGAAATTGGAAACAACCTAAAACTTCACCTTCAGGGGATGGATAAAGAAATCACAGTATAGCTGTACCATTTAGTACCATACAGCAGGTAGAGAGAATGAGCCAGCTCTGTATTGGCTAATGGGGTAAGTCTGCAAGACACATTGCTGCATAAAAGAGATTAGATGGAGAACAACATGTTTTACATGACACCATGTATGTGAAATAAAGAGAAAGTCCACTCTATATTTTCTATGTAGACCTGCGTGTATGCTACTGCATAGGAGAGGAACTGGGAAAAGATACAGTTGCTAACAGTTTTCACCTCTGGTATTTGTGGAAGATCTGCTGGAATTGAGGGCATGTATTAGAATGGGGTAGGCTGAACCAGTGGCTTTCAAATGTGATCCCAGACCACCAGCCTTAGCATCACCTGAGAACTTACCAGAAATGGAAATTTTGGGGCCTGCCCAGACCTGTGATCAGAAACTCTGGGGGTGGGATCTAGCAATCTACATTTTAACGAGTCCTCCAGGTGATTCTGGTACGTGCTCAAGTTTGAGAATCACTGGGCCAGACCATCCAGGGCCTTTGTGTAACAAAAACGACGGGCAGGGCACCCCCTCCTCCATGTTGAAGCTGCGCCGTTCAGAACGTGGTCTCCACTGAGACAGAGGAAGCGAGTGTGGCCTACTTCTGCTCACAGCCCATTGGCCAGAACCGGTCACATGACCCCAACCTAACTGCAAGGGGTGCTGGGAAATGGGAGCTCCCTGGATATTTAGCAAGCAACCCACCACAGGGTGGTGGTCCAAGGAGACAATCTGATTTGTTGAGCTTTAATTTAAATTTATGTATTTACTTACTTATTTTACAAAAAGCACATATTCATGTATTACCTTTGTGAGGTTTTAAAAAACTCCAAGGTTGACAAAAACTAGAGGCTGCCCACAGTGTGTGCACTGCCGGGGCCTGGGGTTGGTGGCGGTGGAAGTGACTGGGAGGGAAGGTGTGTCTCAGAGCCAGGAAACGACAATGATCTTGGATTCTCCTGCTTTCCGCCTCCCAACAGTCCTCTTAGGTGGGTCCTGCTATTAGCCTCCTTTTACGAAGGCGGATTCTGTGTGTTAAAGAGGTTCCATGATGTTTCCAGGGTCTCCCAGGGAGTAAGGGAAGCGCTGAGAATTGAACCCAGGGTTTTTTAACATGAAAGTCCTCCCTTTCCTTCTCAGTGATGTCCTGCCCCAGTTTCTTTAATGCTTTCCTATCTGCATGGGTGTCTTAAATAGCAAATAGGAAAAACGTTACTTGCGTATTTATGTGCATAAACGCAGAATATGTAGCTATCTGTATATATCAGGTAAGTTGCCCATACGTGTGTCTCTGTGGACCTCCTTGCAGCTTCCGCCCTCACCCCGCCCACCCTCAGCCCTCTTGCAGCCTAAGCACATCATCCAGCCCCAACACGACACAAACACAGCTCCCAAACCATCCATCAGAGAGCGGATCTTACCCAAGGCTTCGTGGGGTAGGCAGGGGTTATCACCTACCGTACAAGCAACCTTCTTTCAAATCGCTGTAAGTTTCAGTTCTTTCCTGGCTTCCTGTCTGTAAGGCAGCTGTTTCACCCCTTCTTCCCTTTCGCCTCCACAAAGTCTTTTCAGCTTCTCAGCTACCGGTACCAGTAGAGTAGCCCCCGCCCCGCCATACTCTCTCCACATCCCCTGGTTCACATAGTTCCCTCAGCAAAGCACATGCCTCGGGGGTGGCTGGTCTGTTGGTATCTCCTCCTACCACATGCAATAAATACCTCCTACTACATGTAATAAATACCCAATGGACTTCTCATCCTATCAAAGCCATGGGCATGCTTAACACAGCCTTGCAAATAGCCACCTGCCTGGTCATGCTGAGAAAATAATATTTAACAATGCGAGCTCCATCCTTAGCTGATGAGTGGGGATAGGTACTAGAGAAACAATTTCTTTGGAGGAAAATATGTGTGTGCATATTTCCAAAAGAGAATGATCGAGAAGAGTCAGTGCACAGAAACCCGGTGACCAAGGTCAAGGCATTCCAGGGTGTGTATTCTCAATGAAAACATTCCTTAAAATCATGAATGTTTGAGGATAAAAGAGGTCAAATTCTACCAGTCGTCCCCCTACTGACCCGAGCTCTCTCTACTGGTATGAGAGATGGGGCTCACCATCACATGAAACAGAAAAATGCTTCCTTTCTTCCTTTGTACAGAGAGGGGCCAGGGGAGCCTTTCTCCGGCCATGTTATGCCAGGAGAGGACAAGGAAGGGCTGGGAGGGGCTGGATGAAAGCACTGAGCCTTTGCCTCTATTTCCTGGAGGTGGCATCTGTTTGCAATAATCCTAATGCCAGCAAAGCCAGCTGTTTCTGTCAATGTCCTTGTGTACTGGCCAGGAAGTGGTAACATGGGACTGCTTTCTCTCTGGCTGGCAGGTGATTTCACCTGGAGCTTTCATCACAGATGTCTTCCAGCCTCCGATAGCAGCACACGGAGCAAGAATGCTCGGATGTCAGTGACATCATACTACAACTGACAGGGCTGAAGATTGCTTCCTCTTCTTCCCTTACCCTTTCCAGGCCAGAAGCGGTCCTTTCCAATTTGAAATCAGCCACATAATGTCCCTTCCGAGGCTTTTTGTGCAGTGACAACTTCCACCTAGAAACCCTGGGTTCCAGGGGTTAGTGAGTTCCCCAAAAAGGGCTGCTGCAAGTGGAAAATGTCTTTGAAGTCTACTCTTTGCTCTTTAAAAATTGTAAGAATTTTGCATTCTACTGGATAATACATATGTATTTGTTTTCATTTAAACTATCTTTAAAATTTTCTTCCCAAATCTTCGAGTAAATGTGTCATGTTTCTCCTTTGGTTTTGCATACCCCTGGCCCACTGCTGGGCATGCTCTGGGGCACACCAGCAGGCGGACGCCCCAAATTGTTGGCCTGTCATTCAAAGCCCTTCTCAAGTTGTTTCGATCCACACTTCCACTGCTTTCTCTGCTACTCCCTCTCTATGTCTTACGATGCTGTGGGTAGGGCTCTTCCTTGCTCTAGGACCAAGATGAGCATAGTCCGGGCTTCCTGCCTTGGCTCTTGCTGTTTCCTGGCCCTTGGGTGCCATATCCTTCCGGTCCATGTCTCCCAGGACTGGCTCTCCCGGCTCCTCTGGGATGTCCTACCGGCTTCCATCCTCATGAACCAGAAAGCACGTGCTTGCGGCTGGCTCCTTTTGGTACATGCCTTGGTTTTCCAGATGGCCCGTGAGGCAGGGACCTCGTCTAGTCCATCTCCAGGGCCTGCGCAGCGCCTTCCCCAGAGCAGGTGACCGTGAGGTGCGTGCATCTAAGCCGCCTCCCCTCACAGGCCGGCTTAGTCTCCCAGGGCGCCATACTCAGCATGGCCAGCAGATGGCACCCGGGGTTCTGCCTGGCAGGTGCGCCTGTGGCTCTGGGTTGAGGAGGGACAGAAACCTCAGACGGGTTTTCCTAGCAAGCTGTGGCAGCCCTCTCCTCAAGCCAGGCAGGGATATATCCCTCTGTGATTTCTGCCTGTTTGGGGAGGAGGTGGATACTGGCTGATTTAAGTTTCCAGAAGAGTCTCATAGAGGCTCAAGGGCAAGAAGAGAAGGGGTTGGGCGTCAGGCAACTGGAGAAATCGTGTCAGCATAAAGCGGACCTCTCTGGCCTGGGCGAGCCACATCGCCATCGGCCTCCTGAGGAGACACTTCCTAAATTGCATTTTAGAAACCGAGGAGACCCCTGTCCTCTGCCCATCTCCCCACTTCGGTCCAGACACGGCCCAGTGTGGGCAGGACAATGCCCGACGGACACTGTTTCCCTGAAAGGAGGCAGCCTGTGAGGCTGAGAGAGCCGCGGGGTCACACCTGAGATTGAGCCCTAACTCCGAAGGCAAGTGGCCGCCTGAGGGTGCAGCCTCCTTCTGGCGTTGAGCTTTGGGCAATCTTAGTGCTGCTGTCTGAAAATGGGGCTGAGGACATGGAATGAGAGGTCGTGGAAGCATGCCTGGCACATGCCTTGCACGTTGGGCAATGCCAGCTGCTCCCATCCCCACCCTGGACGCAGAGCGGAGCACCTGCTATCGGTGACAGAGTTGTGTTGTTGATGTAGATAAGGGACATCCACATGCAGCCCTATGTTTCCGAGATAGATAATGGAACAACCATGGCATTGGTGGTTAACAAATACCATAGAATAAATGAATAAATTACATACAGAGATATGAAAAATTCATGATGTAATTACATACTTAAATTTAAAAATATTTTTAACGTTAGACCTGGAAGAGATCATAGAGATTATGTATTATAAAGCACAAAACAAATATTTCCTCTTAACTAATGCTTTGCATTTGTCCAGCACTTTGTGTAATATAAAGTGCTTTTATTTCCCTGCACTCATACGGGCTTTCACGCTGGTCCTGTGAACTAAGCAAGGCTTGTGTATTTTCCTCACCTTCAAGATGAGGGAATGGAGGCCCAGAGCACTCTGGTCAGATTCCTGCCACTGTACCGTCATCGAGTTCAGCAACCACTTGCTGGTCTCTTCTTCTGCACAGGGCACCGTACGGAGGAGGGGAAGGGGCTTGGAGAAAGCGAGATGTGGCCGAGCCTTTGGGAGACGCGCCAGCAGCAGAGACGGCATGAGAAGGTCCAGGCTCTTCTACCAACCACGTCAGGCTCCCGATCACAGTGACTGGCCAGGAAGCTTTCACTTCCGCAAGGCAGGTGGCCAGCTCCGATGAACTTAAACATAATAGGCACTTCATTGGCTTTTAAGTCCTTTTAAATTGAGAAATGGGGTTGGCTTCAGGCATAGCTGGATCTAGAAGCTCAGCAGGATGCTTTTTTCTCATTTCCATCTCTTGACTATTTTTCTATGAATGTTTTTTTTTTCTTTTCTTTGATAGCAATGGGCTTCCTCCAGGGGGGCCACAGAAGATGGCCATCAGCAGTACTTGACCTTGAAAGCAACAACCTTCTCCATTAGGGAAAGACTGTTTTGTGGTTATGCTTGCGTCATGTGCTCATTCCTGGACTAAAGTCTATTGCCAGGGGAATGGGGCACTCTGATTAGCCAGCCTGGGACACATGCCAGCCTCTGTGGCAGGGGTGCAGAGAGCTCCATGGCTGGGACCGCATGGAATGGGAAGGGAGGTTGTCTACAGGAGGGGATTGTGGAGAGACGGCCAATAACTGCCGACCACACATAGCATCCCGTTCTCCTTAGCCGGGTGGCTAAAGTCAACTCCTGCATTGGCCAGTGGCTCTTTAGGGGCAACAATGGGTCCCAGCTGATAAGAAGGGCAGTAAGTGGCCAGATATGGAAACATTTTCCTTGGGGTGGTGGAGTGCTGGCCCTGTGCCTGTGTGGGGGAATTCCAAGGGGGCACTGTGGGCAGCATTGTGGGGCACTGACCCAGGGAGGGATGCCCCAAGGAACCACAAGGGGTGGGAAAGACACTCCTTGCTTTGGTCTGACCACAGCTGCTAGAACCTGCATCTGTAATTGCCTTAGAAACAGGGACATCGGAATTTTTGGAACATCGCCTTATAAGGCTATTAGAGATCATCTAAGACAATGATGTGAAATTTCTTTTTAGCAGCTGTATTAGCCATTGCTGAAAAACCAAAACCAAAACAAAAACAAAACTCCAGACCTTGGTGTCTTAAACAAAAAGCATTAACTTAGTTCATGAATGTGCATGTTGGTTGAGCTGTTCTCATCTGGGCTGGGTTTCCTCATGTGAGGTTAGCTGCCCATCTGCTTCTGTAGAGGGGTTGGCTGGCTATCAGCTGGGTCATTCACAGGCATAGAGCCTCCGCTGGGGTGCTGGAATGGATCATCATTGCTGTGGTCTTTCATCTTCTTCCAACAGGTTAGCCTGGGCTTCCTCATGTTGTAGTTGGCTTTCATGAGCAGCCAGAGAACAAACCCCAGTGTGCAAGCACCTTTAAAGTCTCTATGTCATGTTTTCTAATGTCCTATTGTCCAAAGCAAGTCAAGGTGGTGTGGCCATAGACACATGATCAATTCAGAGTCAGTAGGAAAGGAAAAAATTTGTGGCCATTTTGGAATCTATTACAGTAATGAAACCATTTTTCAAATGAAATTTTACTTGGAACTCCATTTCCTAAGACAGATATTGTCTGGATCATGCAGGGGTGGGGTGCGCCTGGCAGTCTCCAGGCACCCCAAGAAAACCCTAGTGTTCTGAAGTTTGAGATCCACAAGTCCAGAATGATGTATGTGTATTTTGAGTTCAAGAATAAGAGAAAAGAGAAAGGGGTAAAATATTTATTTGAAAAATAATGATCCCATATTTCCCCAAATTAGTGAAAGACAGAATTACAGATTCAACTTGTTCAATGAACCCCAAGTTGGGTAAACGCAAATAAAGGCATGCCCAGACACATCATACTCAAACTGTTGAAAGCCAAAAAACTAATCTTGAAAACAGGAAAGAAGAAAAATGACACACTATATACAGAATAAAAGTGATTTGATTAATGGTAAAACTTCCCATCATAAAATGTTGGAGGCGAGAATCAAATGGAATATCTTTAAAAGGCTGAATTTAAAAAAAAAGTCTGGAATTCTATATCCCATGAAAGTATATTTCTGGAGCAGAGTGAAATAAAGCACGTTTCTATTTATAAGAAAACTAACTTCATCACCTGCAAATCTCAACCACAATAAATGCTACATTAGATCTTCAGAAAGGAGTAAAAAGCATTGGAAATAATAAATATCTCAGTAAATATTAATAATTACTATTCTTCTTTTCCCAGGCATTAATTTTTAAATAATACATATGATTGTTGAAAGCAAAAATTATAATACTATCTATAGCATATGCAAATGTAATATATATAAAACAGCTATAGCATAAAAGATGGGGAAGTTAACTGAACCTCTATGATTGCAAGTTTTCTACAATTCAAAGTGCAGTGGAATAGCACTAACTGTAAGGAGACTAAAAATGCTAAGCATTTATATTATAATCTCCAGAGCAGTCACCAATATAATAACACAAAATAATATACCAAAAAGCCAATTGAGAATGTGAATGGAATCCTATGAAATATTCAAATAACCTTTCTTAAAAATAACAGGGTAGTAGGAACAGAGGAGCTAAAAAAAAAAACAGTATACATTTAGAAAACAAATAAAAAAATGATAGCACAAACCTAATCATATTAATAATCACATTAAATATTAATGAAACAAACACTCCAATTAAAAGGCAAAGCTTGTCAGAATGAATAAATAAGCAAGATTCAGCTACGTAATGTCTATAAAGGATGCACTCTAAGTATAATGACACAGGTAGTTTGAGAGCAAGTGGATGGAAAAATGCAGCATGCTAGACTGGGATCAGATGAGATAGATTAACACAAAAGGAGAATTACCAGTGATAAAGAAGGACATTTCATCATCAAAAAAGGGTCCACTCATCAGAAGATGTAGCAATAGCAAATGTACATGAATCCAGTAACAGACCTTCAAAATACATGGAGCAAAAGAAAGGAAGAGAATTCAAGGGAGAAAATAGACAATTGCATAATCATAGCTAAAAATGGCAATGCCCCTTTCACAGGAATCGATAGAACAATGGTAAAGAATCAGGAAAGGCAAAGAAAATCTGAACAACACTAATCAAACTTTTTGACATAATTGGTATTTATAGAACGTTATATTCAACCAAATAACTTACTATGTGACCCAGCAATTCCACTGCTAGGTATTTATCTAAGAGAAATGAAAACTTTATATGTTCTAACAAAGATTCGAATATTTATGGTAGCATTATTTGCTGGTAAAAATATGAAGGATGCATGCATACAGTCATTCATTGCAGCTGTATTTATAATATCAAAAAACCAGGAAGTATCACAATGCCCGTTAACAGGACTGGTTGAATAAACCCTGAAACGTTCAAATAATGGAGTACTTTGCATGCATAAAAAGGAAATAGAAATATTTCTACATATGCATGTATTATACATATATTTCAAAAAAAATGGAAGAAGAAATAAAAAACTTAAAAACAAAATCAGCAATAACACAGGGCTCTTTGGAGAAATGGTTGATTCCAAGTCTGTGGCAGGAAACGAAGAGAAAAATGTGGAATTTTTGTTATATTAGACTGCAAGGACACTATCGAATCTCACTGAAGGTGTGTCACAAAGATTCAGGAGCCTTTTATCTGGTTAAAGATGAGGGAATCTGAATCATTTAAGAACAAAATCTGCATTTGTTTGAAATGTATCAAATATGTTTAAATCCATGAGTAGCTCATGATTGAAAAAACCAACACTGGTCAGCTTTGGCGTAAACAACTCATCATGAAATAAAAGAACAAAACCAAGCATTTCTTCCTGTCTTTCTTATCCTACAGTATCTCAGGGTATACTCAGGATAACAAAATAGTTAACAAAATAAACTTTTTCTTTATAGCTTCTCTTTATTTGTTATTTTATAATAAATTGGAAAGAACCATAAAATTGGAATACCCTCATTTTGTAACCTCTAATGATGTAATGGATCCAGGTAATGATTGGCAAGGGCTATTAGCATGATGAAAAGGAGGACATCAGATGTTATATTAATATAGCTCCAGATAGAACACACCACCACCTCCATCTGATTAAACCCCCAGATCTAATTATCGATTTGCAGAACATACAGGGGACAGAGGGACATGTTAAATGACAACAAAGCCTGCTAACAAGGTTACCCAGCCCCTGAGGAGGGAAGATGGGCATTGGACCCAGGACTGTTAGGCCCAAAGTCCAGGTTTTCTCCAGCAAGCATGGGAACAGTGAACCAAAAGAGCTTCTTGACCATTCCCTAAATGGGCAGCTCGTTTTCCTAATGTTTCCAGCCAATTAAAACCAATTAATCCAGGGGAGAGGCGGAGATATCGAACACCAGGCTGATTAGCTTCTTTTTAGAGACACCTTGCTGCCTGACGCTCCTCTAGAGAAAAGTCTTTGCCAGTTTCTGGGCCAAATACCTGTGCAGTTCAGCTTCCTTCGATTGAAATTTATGTGAGAGAGGGACGAATCAAAATTTCTGTTACGCAACAGGATGCGCTATCAGAGGGACATGGGACGGAAGCTTGGGAATAACAATATATAGAAATGCTCTCCCTGTTTCACCACCACTGCCACTACTGGCCTCAGCACCGTCACCACCGTAATCCCCACCACCACACGATGAGAGCTTTGCAGACTGGAGACCGTCCTACATTGTTCTCTTACAGGGGTTATAAACTTTCTATCACCTGATCTTTACCAGACACACTTACAGAGTGCGACGACATCCAGCGACTCGGGGAGAGAGCTCGGTCGGAGACCTGGGCAACTGTGGTTTCTGTCCGCACCGCGTGTTTGTCCCTTTTCACGTCTTCTGGTTGCTTTGGGACATGCCCAGCAGATCGGAAGGGGAGTGACTGTGTGGGTGCCCCTCACGGAAGAAGAAAAGCCCCCCGAGCATCGGCAGGACAGGGAAGAGCAGCTAAGCCTGGCTGAGCGGCCACCCTGCCCTCAGGCCTCTGAACAATACAGTAAGGAACGTTCCAGACTCTGCAGGAACCTCTGCATGCCTTGTCTGGAAGGCTGTGTTTCTCTGGGGAAAACTTACAGAAAGGAGGTTTTTTTTTTTTTATTTTGTTTTTCACACCATCTGCTGGTGTGGGTGGCTAGTGGACTGTCTTTATTTGATGTCATACATGTAGGTACGTGTGAGCACAGCTGCCGCATGAATCAAGTCTGTGTAAGGCTCTGCCGCGAACGTGCCCAGGGGAGAGGTACAGTTCAAGAAGGAAAAAAGAAAAATATATGTCTATTATTACAGTTTTATGCATCTAATATCTCAGGCAAATATAGTCACCTGGAGAGTATCAAACCAAAATTAAAAACTCATTGAAAGAAATGGACAGTATTTGCACAGATTGCCTATAAATCTTCAATAACTAACTCTCTTTGGGCATAACATCAAATGTTCACTTTCTTTTCGGTGTCTCATTAGGAAGGAAATTTATTGCTCAACTCCTGAACTATGTCAATTTTTTAAAAACATTGTGTGAATATTTCCAGGAACCACATGCTTCATTTTATATTAGCTTTATGCCACTGAACAGGAAAAGGCTTGGTCTTCCCGACGATGAAATGACACTAATCATGAAATTAAAGGAGATAGCATGTACTCTGTTGGAAATGACAGCAGTTTCCCATAAATGTATCATAACCCTGGATCCCTTTGATAAGCTGCAATGACATCACTCCCCCCATCGCAGGCCAGTGCCCGATCTACTTCCCTGCTACCCTGCCCCCCGCCCTCCACACCCTCTTCCCCCAGCTAAATGTGGATCCACAGAGAAGCCTTCAGAGGAACCGGAGTCTTACGGAGGGCGGGGTGTGTTCCCCAGCTGTGCTGGCTTGCCTGCCATGGTGGGAATAGTTTGCAAAGGACCAGGAAGGAAAAGAAAAATGTTCAACAAAAATCAATGAATTGCATATGGTGCCCGTTAAAAGTAATAAACAGAAGATGAAGGGCTGAGCTTGCACATGTGAGCCTGTCTCTGAGAGGGCCTTGGCACGGGGGTGGTGAGAGTGACGTTTCCTGTTCCTATTGTCCTGCTCGGTCCACACCCTGTGGCCAGGGCTTCGCAAAGACGGGAAGCAAGGAGACTGGAGGTTGACCTGGGCTTGGTCCCCATCTTCTCTGGGGGGCTCTTCGAATGGGAGGCTTCCTGCGGCAGGGGCAGAAACTCCCATCAAAAAAGAGGGAAATATTTCAGCTGCTGGGAACACTTTGGAAAGTCAGGGGAACATGGAATGTGGGCTTCTGGAACGCTGAAACCAAGTCTCTACTCACAGCAGGAAATGAGATTGGTTGAGCTTATTTTATGGCCCAACGTGTGGCTCTCCTTCTGAGTTTATTGCGTTAAAGCTGCTGCCATCTAAGCTTCATTGCTGGATCTCAGTAAGACCAGCTGTGAATTCTCTTTCTCTAGAGACTTTAAAGAACAGAACAGAGATAAAAAAAAGGACATGTAGAGTTTTAAAATAAAAAAAATAAAATAAAGTGAGATACAAAACAGAACTGCAGATTCATTCAATTTTCGGTAAAAATTTAGGAGGGGAGAGAGACAGAGAGAAAGTGAGTTCCCAGTACTCATTTAGACTAGAATGAGGAAGACTCACTCTCTTCAAATGACTTGGAGAATAGGAGGTGTAATAACTAGACATAGGGCCTCATTTCCCCTTCTGGCTCCCTGATTTATGACTGGCATCTTTAATTAAGGGACCCTTATATGAACACCATTTTCCCTACAAAAATTGCTTGCTTCTGTTAATGTATCACTAATATTGACTTTCATTTAAAGACACTAACAGGTACCAAAAAGAAAGGAGTCACTCACAAATAACTAGTATTTGGATAAACAGATGCATGATACTATCTTGAAACTACAGTATGAAACTATATATATGTTTCTATGTACATATATGTGTGTGTGTTTATATGTGTATTTATAAATGCGCTTTTTAACTTTTAAAAACATGCACTAGCTTTTTTTTTAATGCAGCAAAGCCCCAAAAAGCTCAAAATATGACTGCCCAGATAACCTCGAAGGTTTTTCTAAGAAATAAAAATTTCACATGCACACAGTTGGAAAGGACTGAAAGGTGCGCTTTTCAACACTTTAAATATATATCCCTAAATTCACATTTGGAGTTGTGGCAAAGACTCAAAAGTTGTTTCAATTTTTAAAACCGCAATGTGTGGTGGGTGGTAGTGAGAGAGGGTCAGGCTGTTCTTCAGGTGGGAAGAAAGACATATTTGGACACTCAGAAAGATGGTTTCCAGCCTGACAGGACACTGGAACATCAACTGTGCCTCAGAGAGCGTGGTGGCAGAAAGGAGGTGCCACGCCGGATGCAGGAACAGAGATGCACCCGTTCCTGGTCATCTGTGATGCTTGATGTTTCTGTTCATGCAGTGGCTTGCTCAGAGCACTGTGCTGTCCTTCCGTGGCTCTGATGTTCAGTTCTAGAATTCTTTATCATTATCGGAGTTTACACGCACAGGGTCAAGGCTGAGTAAATATTTTGCTAGGCAAATTTGTATCTTACTGGAACTGAATACACATGTGACAATGCTTTCAAGCTGGTAGTGGGGCCTTTGGTGAAGAAATTGATGACAGAGTGTATGCAGAGCATCTTGTGGGGACTGGCCTGGGAAAGGGGACCCCTAGCTCCACCCCAGAGATGGTCATGGTCCTGCATGGTCACAGAAGTCAAGCTGGAGAAAGCCTTGACATTCAATGCCACAGAATGGGTAATTCATTAAGAATAGATGCTTATTCAGCTCACAGTTCTGGAGGTTGGGAAGTCCAAGAGCATGACACCAGCGTCTGGCAAAGGTCATAACATGGCAGAAGGCAGCTGGAAGGCAGAAGTGAGCAGTAGAGAGAGAGAAAGAAAGGGAAGCTGAGCTTGCCATCTGGCATCACCAGGGTACCCTTCTTGGCTGGCTTCCTTTAGGGTTTGGCCAATGAGATGCTCTGGCTAGAAATCAGAGGATGGGAAGAGAGGGGTTGGGTACTTTTGCACCCTCTCTGCTTTGGTGTCAGATTTCTAAAAATGGCAGCATTGCACACGACTGCAGTTCCCTGGGGAGCCCCTTCTCCCAGCACCAGCATGCACTGGCCTTCATTAACACGACTTCTTGCCACTTAGACCGAGGACGGTAACAGTGTTCCTTAGGTGTTAGGGCCATGGAATGACTATGATTGGATCCGGTTCACAGGTGGGGCCCCTCAGTCCTGCTGCAGATTGAAGCAAACAGCTCTGTGCTCCCCTGAAGGTGGCAGGCGGCTCTGAGAACACCTCACATGGAATTTGTATAATGCGCACCTGGCAGGTGGTAATGCATGCAGGAGTTTGCATGTTAGCAAGGGTCACCTGCTCGCCAGGGAAGCCACACCTGTTCCCTGGAAAGAAGCCATGAGGGTGGGTCCTGGTCTGGGGAAGCCACTGTGGCAGGAGGGCTGTGGTGATGAGGCATTTGACCTGTCCCTCAGTGAGCTCTGTCCTGGAGCCAGGAATGGAGGGGTGCTCGGAGGGGTTGGCTTTGGTCTCATTTTTAATGAAAATGGTGACTTTCTGTCCTAGTTAAGGAACATGCTCTTTCCATTGTTTTTAAATGGCTTTGGGAGGCTGCCAGGCTTCCACCCTCCAGATAGAAAAGCAGCACACAGCATAATTCACAATCGGCGGTCTTGGCTGCTGGACATTGGCATGCAAACAATTCAATCATGTGCTGAATTTTGAACTTGGCGACATGACCACAACCTCTGCCTATTGGAACAGGGAATGCTTATAAAAAACCTAAGACAAGGATTGATTAGGAACAAGGTAAAAATAATCAGGGGGTACTGGGTTTTTTTGTGTTGTTATTGTTTTTGAATGGCACCATGTGAAGAAGACTTGGGAATGAATAAAAAAATTCCCTCAGATCAATCTGGGCAGACGGTACCTTCTGTGTCTCTGATTCCCATTTCTGACTCTGCAGCTTGTGGTGGTGTATTTGGCCTTGGTGGTACTGGCAGCCTTTGGAGATGTGGGCTCTGAGTACACAAAGAGAGTAAGTTAGATGACCTCACGGTGCTCCTTCTTCCGCAAAAGGAAGTGTACAAGGAGGTCATTTCTTTTGGCTCAAATGCACCAACAAATCCAAATGGTTGGATAATCATTTCTCCCTCCTCCTCCCCCAGGCGCCACCACGGGGAATATACAGTAGTTAGCATTACACTTTGAACTTCTTCTTAGTCAACAGAAAAGTCAATTGTTCTCTCCAGCCAGTGCTGGAGCCCTCCATTGGTTTGATTAAGGTCTCCCGCTGCTATTTAAATGCCAAGGCAGAGACCCGGCATTTACCAAAAATAAATGTTGAGATAAAGACTTGACATTTATTTTCAAAGAGGGAGGCCATCTTTCCATCACAGCATTCAGTTTGTTAGATGTTATTTTTATTAGACCAAATGATTCATGTTAGCAAATAAATATAAATCAGTATATTAGGCCGGCAGGCTAACGTGACCTCTGTTCGCCAGGCTTTTGTTAAGAAGGCGGATTGTAATTTTTCAGAGCAGATGCGAGCTGGCTCAGGGATGGCCTACTGGATGCAGTGAGGCCATCGCCTCCTAGATCTGATAGGTGAAGTTTGCCACAGCTCTCCTGCAGCTTTAGCTTGTAAAGCTCGGGGCGGGATGAGACCCAAGGAAGGTAATAGAAAATGGAATAGAGCACTTCATGGTAATGGACTCAAAGCCAGGTCCGGGCTGTAGGAGCCTCCCCCAGATGGCTTGCTAACCAGTTCAGTGGTGGAGGTTTGGAGACCATTTTCTTAGCTGAGCATAAGGACAGACCAGTGTTTGGTCTGGAGTGTTCAGATACTGAGTGGCATTCTGGTTCTGCTTTCAGTGGCTGTGCTTCTGCTGCGCCATTTCTTTGTAATTTCACACAACCAAAGCACCCAGCTTCTCACCCTTCTTGGCAACATTTGTTCTACTTATCCCTTTCTTCTATGCTGCCCACTTAATGGAGTTGGTAGCGCACGACCAAGATTGAAAAGTCCGTGGCCCGGTTTGGCAGAGGATCACTGTTATGATGCAAACCACAGGGAATGACTTCTGGCCAGGACCAGCTGCATGATTTGTCGGGTCCAGTGAAAAATGAAAATGCAGCCTCCTGATTCAAAAATTATTAAGAATTTCAAGATGGCAGCAGCAGGACCAAGGACAGGGTCCTTCTGGGTGTGGGGCCACGTGCTGTTACACAGGTTGCACACGCATGAGACTGGCCTTGTCTTAGGGGAAACGAACATGGAATAGGATGAGAGAGATCACCCTTCCTTAAATGGAAAGGGACCTGGGCCTGACTCAGTGGGCGGATGTTCCAGGAAGTGCATCTCCCCAGAATTACTTATATTAGGCACCTGGAGAGAGTCAGATACAGAAAGCTCCTGTGTATAGTTGCAGCAGACTGTTCAGGGACAAAGAAAACAGCTGCTCAAGGACAAAGTTCCCTGCTGAGTGGCTCCAGCCCTTAGCCCCCTGCCTGCTCCTTTATCCCCTCAACACCCCCAGGGACTGATGAATACTGAAATGGTACTAGAAATCTATGTCATCTGGCTTTCTACCCTAAACACTAAGACAATTCTAACAGTGCTCAGGGAGGCTGGGAGGAGATCCAAGGAATGTATTTCATCCTCATCCCCACTTGTTTGAGATGAACTACAGCGGAGAGCTCTCAAAACAGGAAACTATCACAAGAGAAGTCATGCAAAGCTTCCATGCCGTAAATGGTGATGTATATAGCAGCCAAATCATGAAAAACATATGCTTGAAGAAATAGTAAATTTCAAATCCTTGTAAGAGCATAAAAAGAAAAATATTTATGTGAAATAAGAGATGCTAATTAGATAATTATATCTAAATGAAAGAGATGTTGGCATAAGTAAGAAAAAATTTTGTGGAAACAGATAATGCCATAATAGAATTTAAGATAATATTATAATCATTTAAGAGCAGAACTGACATTGTTGAAAATTTGTATAAAATGTGGAAAACAGGCATGAGAAAACCCTCCCAAAATGCAGAGGAAAAGGTCAAGGAGAAGAAATCAATTAGAGGAATGATAACTGACATGGAGGTGAGATTACAGAGCTATAGGTGTCTGAGTAGAGTTACTAAAGAAGAGGAAAATATTCAAGGATATAATAGAAGAAAACTTTCCTGAACTGGAGAAAGATCAGAATTCATGGGTTGAAAGTTATACCATATATAGGTAAAATTAATGAAAACGTGCCCAAGATATGGAGAAATATCTGTATTTTTAATTTTAAAAACACCTTGATTACCCAAAGTAGAAAAAGATATAAGACTGGCTCCAGACTTTTCTGTAGTGTTAGATTCCATAGCACATGGAACAACATTCATGGTTTGAGAGTAAAAAGGGCTGTGGCGCAAGAATTCTGTGGTCAGCTGTAGCAGATGCTCTTTGTGTCCCATACCACATCTCCCAGGCTGCTTGTGATTTTCTTTTCTTTTTCTTTTTGTTCCCTGTCACAGCTGAGAAGACGCTCGTGATTCTAACTGCCTGTCATGGCAGCTGTGGTGGCAGTTCCCAGCGGGGCTGTCAGCTTCTCATTTCAAGTCTCTCTGGGGGCTTTTCTGCCTAAGGATGTTTTCCAAAGTTGTAGAAGCCAGAAGCAAAAGGGAGCTAATATTCCCGAGGCATTTCTTGACCAATTGGAGGGAGAAGTTGGTGGATAAATTCCCTGGCCTCACAATCTTTGTGGAATAATTTTGAAGCACATTCTGCAGAGTTCCTCTGAGGTCCCCAGTGGCAGTGAGCACCAGTTGCCCAAAGTGATGATCAGCTCAATCCTACACCCATTATTGATTTTTTCATCTTCTCTGTCTCTCCCTGCTCCCACACCGCTGCTTTTTAGGAACAGCTCCAAAATAAACTACTTACACCGAAGTCCTGTCTTAGGCTCTGTTTTTGGCAGAGCCTAAACTAAGATGCCTACCAAACTGTATTTTTGTGTGAAAGCAATAGAAAGGAGTTTTCACATATTTTGGGACTCAGAAAATATACATCCATGTACTCTTTGTGATAAAATTACCTGAATATATACTGCAGCCAAATGAGACATAAACAAAGACTTCATCAAGATGAAATGAGGGGTAAAAATTTTAAAAAGCATCAGCAGTGATCATAGAAACCAATTAAGCACAGAATTATCCAAATGACTGTGGTAAATGTGATCTTAAAACACTGTAAATACTGTAACTCTTGGAAATGAGAGACCCTGAAAAACAACATAATAAACATCAAGAAATAATATTTCTTGATGTTGATTAGTCAAGGTACATAGCATAAAATGTAAATTTTAAAGTCTTAAAGACTGTGCCACTGAGATTAAAAGCACTCTATCCCTTCTACCCCCGTTTCTGAGCCATTCAGTTCCTTTCCTACAGGCAACTATCTTATTTTATATCTTTCAGAAATATTCAACACTTATTCCAGTATTCTATACCTCCTCCCCCTCTTTTTTTTTTTTTTTTTGCAGAAGTAATATACTAAATAACTTTGTTTTTTCACCCAAGAGTGAATTTGGTAACCACACATTTTGGAAATTATTTCACCTTCTTCTTTTCTACAACTACAGAGTATTCCTTTGTATGGATGGGCCTTAAAGTATTTCTTTAGTTTCCCATTTTGGGCCTTTAGGTTGTTTCTAATCTCTTGCTATTATAACAATGCCTCAGTGAATAACCTTAGCACAGGTATGGGATTACCTGTCCACTGCCCTTGTAACTCTCTCCTCTCTTGGTTTCCAGGATACTATGCTTTCCAGATTGTCCTATGAACTTCTCTGGTTGCATCTTCCTTCTCTCTTTTGCCAACTCTTCTACCTCCACCTTGTCCCAGGAATGTTGGAATTACTGGGATTTCTCTTCTCTCTCCATGCTTCTTTCCTAGGTATGCTCATCCATCCCAGGGCTTCAGAACCATCTATATGCTGACGATTGCCCAAATGCTGTCTCCAGCCAAACCTCACCTCTGACTTCCAGTGCCTTCATGATACCTCGCTCACATCTCCTGCAGATACTGCAATCTTAACAAACCCCAAGCAGAGCTCTCAAGCTTTCCCTCCAACCTGCTTCTTCCCCTGGTCTTCCCCAAACCAGATAACAATAGCACCATCTCTCTAATTTCTCAAGCCAAAGCAATTTTATCTCCAAAACATGTTTACAATCCCTCTACCCTCTTCCTCTCCCCAGTGTCACCACCACCATACAGACCACTGTCTCAGTCTTTCACAAAAACCACAGCCATGCATGGGCCGGTCTCCCTGTTCCCACTCTTGCCTCCCACAAGGTGCTCTCTGTTCTGCAGCCAGGGGGATTTTGTAGGCTGTAAGTCACTCTTTTGTCTCTATACCATAGCAGTTATTACGCTGTAATACAATGACTTATTTTTGTGTTTTACCCCCTACAAGACTGGGGTCTCCTTGAGACATGACTTGTCACTGACTCCTCAGTACTGGTAACAGTAGGGGCACCTATTATAGTAGGAAATTCATGTGAAATTGAGTTTCCAAATTACAAAGGGGACTATATTTAGGTCAAGTTAAGAAGACATTGTCTAAATCAATATTAAGATATTAAGGGTCCATCAGAGCAAATGTAGGATATCCCAACCCATCTTTCCTCTCAATGCCCTTCATTCTCATCTTGTTCTTTGATCTTTAGATGACTTCAAAGAATGCCTTCAGGAAAGCAAAGATCTGTATGGCTATTATATTTCTGAGTCTTTGGGAAGCTTCCCTGTCTAACAATCTAACAATAAAATAATAGTCCTTGTAAACTTTCAAGATTTCATGTTATTATTCTATTAGTGAACAACAATGATTATTATGATCTATTCCTCTGTATAGATGTAGACATCCGTATAGACTGGTTAAGCAACTGAGCATTAATTTATTGGTAATGAACATTTTCAACTTCATTAGATACTCAGAAGCCTCTACATTATCATTATCTGGATGCTAAATTTTAATTGCATGCAGCCTGGTCCCTCAATAATTAACACATTGTATATCCCACCTAATTCACAAACTAATTGTCATTTCTTAGATCTTAATATTACTTGCTAATTTTGCCAAGGATAAAAAAAATCTGACTGTCAAAACTCCAGAGTAAATGACATTATACAGGCACAATAGTGACAAAACAAGTTAATTTACTGCAAAGTCACAGAGAGAGGAGTTTTTAATTGCATATTTGTTACCTTCATAAAAGACATAAATGGCTTTTTAGTTACATATTTGCTTATTTCTTACATATTAAAAAAGTGTTAACAAGCCTGATTAAAATTAATTGCAAAGGTCCAAGATCTGAGCGGAGATCCTAGCGTTAGCAAACTTCTAATTGAAGCTGAAAGAGGGAAAACAAAAGGAGATGTTGGTGGAACAAGAATCAGAACAGATGTTTAACTGTGGAGATAGGAAATAATTAAATGACCCACCAAGAAAAAGAGAATCCAAAGAGAAAATAAAACTTGATAATCATAGGAAAATTTTTATCCTAATAATATTAATGGTTGGTAACGATGATTTGTTTCTAAAGGCTCAAGATAGAGCAATAACCAATGTTATTAAACAACTTCCAAAGAAGCACACTCTGTTGTTACGCTGTGAAAAACCATGAAAATGTCTCTCATATCACAGAATCACTTGGTAATTTTCCAAATCAATGTTGGTCCCATCTATGTGGAGCAAGTGCCACATGCGCTTGTATTGCCAAAACATGGCATCTTTAATGAGCTGGGGCTGCCGTACCATTTAGAGAGATTGGCAGATTGGAAATATTCTTACCTTTTATTTTCATGATTGGTTGATTCTAGCATCAGAAAGAATACTACCCTCCCCCATGTGACATTTCCCCAGTCCTGCTTACATTAAATGTCCTTCAGTACAGCCTTTATCTACACAAAGGAAGATGACTTGGAGCATTAACACATAAGATATAACTCCAAAAATAAGAATTAGCTTTCCTAATTACAAATAATGGACATGCATTATAAAACAGGGCTTCCCCAGGAAAGGGACATTGAATAAGAAGAAAAATGACCATTTATACCATGTATAAAAGGATAAATAGAAGATACCCATGGATCCTGTAAACCACTTTAACTATTCACATTCAATTTTTTTTCATGGTGCATTTGGGCCAAAATGGCTTTTCATTGTTTTAGCAACAAATTAATAATTCCATTCATCCTATTCATAAAGATTTTTTTCTACAGTGTTATCCATTGATTGTCTCTTATTTGATGCAATTAAAAATGACTATCAATTTTTTCATTGAAAAAAATCAATTAAAGCAGGGAATTATAAAATATGACATATGCATATTATACTCAAAATATTTTATTTTTTACTTAAAACACATATTTGCTTAATTTACCAATATTTTAATATGAGGCCAGGGCTTTTTCTGTGAGTGTGGGACTGTCAATTAGATTTCATATTGTTTTCCTTATGTTCAACAAAACCGTAAGGCATTGTCTATCATTTCCAAAGTCAATTTCTTTAAATGAGAACAAGAATATAAAAGCATTTGTGAAATAATTTAAGTGCTTCTAGATTTAATTTTTGCCCACATTTCGGAGAATTTTCTCTTCCACAACTAACAGAAAAAATTTTAAAATGTCTCACTCTTTTCAAAGGATCCAACCTTTTCAAAGAATACTAGGGTTAGTGCTTGGGCCATTCCATACGCCTAGGGCATTTGTTGTATATAATGCAGACAGGTAAGACAGCTTCTACTTTAATATTAATAGATATATTTGAAAATAAATATTGGGGGTTGATTTTTTTGAAAAGCTACACCTATGTAGCTTTTCAGAATACTATGAAGACATCAAAGACATTTTTGTCACTTATTTAATGACCTGAAAACAGTTTATGATATATTAAGTAAAAGAGCAGGTTACAGCACAGATAGTATCCAATGTTTACAAAATATGAATATGACTATGCATGCATAATTGGATGTTGATTACCAAAAACATATGAAATATTAACAGAGATTATCTCTGAATGGTGGAATTAAAGGCAATATTTATTTTCTTTGTTCTTTTCTGTAAATTCGTATATGTTGAATAAATATTACTTCTATATTATCATAAAGGCATGTATTTTGGTTTTAACTAAAAAACAGATTAGAATCATTTCTGAAAAGTGTCCCAAAGGGATTATATCCAAGGTACTCTGCTGGTCTGTTGCACCTTCCAAATGGGATGATCTGAGCAAGGCCTCTTAGTGAACAAGATGACCCTTTGGAAGTTGAATCCGTAGAGGATGTGCATGACCCTCAATCATAAATTCTCTCTTGGTGGAAAAGACAGAAGACTTGGGCGATGGGTTTACAAGACTTCCTGCTTTGGCACTTTCAGCTTTCAAGGCAGAGAACCAATTCTGGGTATTCGAGAAGTCTTGTCCTTCTTAGAGGGAAGTTTAGAATCCATCCCGCTTCATTGGAAGCCCTGAAGGGAAACATGTATTTTGTAGAATTAACTATGGCAGCATCTCTACAACACCCAAATTTTGGAATAACGTATTTCCAGAAATCCCTATTTTGATTTGAAAATTTCAGTAGACCCAATCTACACGCACACATTCCTCAAATGTCTGTCCCCTGTGTAGGGAGGGTACCCTGTGCTTTTCTGTTTGATTCAGTAATTCAACTCCTATAAAATATATCTTATGAAAATACAGCTGACCCTTGGACAGCATGAGTTAGACTCGTGGGTCCATTTGTATTTGGATTTTCTTCTGCCTCTGCCACTCTTGAGATACTAAGACCAACCACTTCTCTTCCTCCTCTGCCTACTCAGTGTGAGGATGATGAGGATGAAGACTTCTTTGATGATCTACTTCCACCTAATGAATAGAAAATACTTTATTGTAAGGATACAGTATCATAAAAATACATATAACATATAAAATATATGTTAATTGACTGTTTATGTGATTGGTAAGGCTTCTGGTAAACAGTAAGCTATTAATAGTTAAGTTTTTTGGGAAGTCCAAAGTTACATGCAGATTTTTGACTACACGAGGGGACAGTGGGCCTAACGCCGGCATTGTTCAAGGGTCGGCTGTAATCAGGAGAGCGTAGAAAGAGTTAAGTATTGATACAAGGACGTTTACTGCAGAGCTATCTACATCAATGGGAAATGAAAGGAAATCTATACGCCCAACAACAGAGGATTTAGTTAAATAAATTATTCATCCACAAATGAACACTATTAGCCTATTAATAGTCCGGCTTCAGAAGAATGTGTAATAACACAGGAAAAACTCAGCATTTAGTAGGTTATGAAATCTACTATAATCCTAATTTTGTAAAAGAAAAAAAGTATGTTAGTCTATAGAAAATTTTGGAAGTATACCTCAATTTTTTTTAAATCATTTGAATTGGTTTTATTTATTTATTTTTTGATTACAATCTAATTTTTTTATTTCAGCATATAACGGGGGTGCAAATGTTTAGGTTACATATATTGCCTTTGCCCCACCCGAGTCAGAGCTTCAAGCGTGTCCATCCCCCAATATTAAACAGTCTAATTTTTGATTGGTGAGATTATGGGTAATTTCCTAAAGACTCAATTTAATTTAATTTTTAAGCATAACACTCTAACATAATAAAATGCATTGAGTAAAAGCTAAGACTCCCTGCAACCCCTAAGCCCCACAAAACCAGCTCCCTTCCCCAGATGCAACCATTACAAGTTTCTCGTGTTTCCTTCTAGAGACATTCTACACATTTTAGTGTGAATTTTTATTTTCTTCATCATACTTTTTTGTATTTTCCAAATAACAAAAATAAAACAAATATCTAAAAAACATTTTTTACTTTACTTGTTCTAAATCTCCATAAATAATTTCCACTAGATCTTGAATTACCATTATATCATATAAATGAAAAGATGGAACAGAAGTTATTCAACATTTCATTTAGTTTCCATTTATACTTTGAAATGAAAAACAGCTTCTTGCAATTTTACTTAAATAACCAATTTTGATACTGTTCTATTAGCCTTCTAATAGCATGAAGGCCCAGAAATTAAATTGTTCCACTTCCTTATCCATAATTATGTGCAATTAAAATGGTTATAGACCCTAAAGTTTTTTTCCAAGCTCCAGACCCTTCAACTGTCATTCTTTATTATCTTGAAGCCCAACACTTTGTAGCAACACATTGTGTACAGCAAGTTAAGTGAAAGAGGAAGTATTATATTTAACTGATGTGGTTGTTCTTTAATTAATCCGAATTAGCTTTTTTGATATGGGTACTAATTGTTTTCTTTGAAAAAAAAATCACCGTAGATGTGTGATTCTTCTATGCCTGTTGCTCTTCAAGAAAATAGTTAATTGCAGAAAACAGGAATGTTACCTTTCTCAAATAAATAATAAGCTCCGCATCAAAAGAGTCACTCTTAATCCAACTTTCTGACTTGTGTTAACAGGAAACCTGTGGTGTTTGTGAGCAGTAGGGGCTCCTCTGACTTTTGATGTTCTCTTTACATTTATTCATAAGGCAGGTGGAATAATTACAGCATGAAGTTGGAATAACAAGGGTTTCATTTGTTTATCTTTAACAACATCTAACAGCTAGACATCAAAACATCTCACTCTTTCTAAGGCAGCAAGGTAAGAATCAAGTCCCCATCTGAAAGGACAGAGATAACTAAGCAAAATTGTTATCCTTCTTTCAAGATCTCTTACTTCCGTTTATTACCAAAATGTAAATAGCTTACGCTAAAGAGACAGATTTAACTACAATTACCATACTCCCCCCTCATTAAGACACCCTTTTCAAGATCTAAGTGTTTGGAGCATTTATAAAGAAGTGTTACCCTAACAAGAGTGATAATGAGTTAAATGCACTCGAGAGTCAAGGTACGGCTGAATAACTAAACTTTAAAGAGATCATTAAAACAATATTCCCTTTTTTAAATTTGTTCACAGTATTTTCAGATCAATTTTTAATGAATATAGAGCCTTATGCAGAATCCTGCAAAAGAAAAAAAAAAAGAACCTTTAAAAAACAATGATTAAAACTTGATGGTCATCTATGACACTCTCTCTATTTACTTGATATTTTTTTCTTTTAGGGAGCAGGATAACATCTTTGAACCTAGTCAGTTGTGGCATGTGTCGATGTATTATCTGTATTTTTCATTCACGGAGGAAGGACTCTGAGTAGAGTGAACAGTCCCATGTGGAACACTGGGGAATTATGCGCGTACCCCTGCCCCCAAACAGCTTGTGTATTTTACCCATTAGAGCTCAGAATATCTTCTTGTGCTTGACTTCATCGTTTTGGACTTCAGCGTGCGGCAGGCTCTCCCACAGGCCACAGAGTTATTCCTTCACACATGGTGAGCAGAGGTAAAACACTCTGGGGAAAAACACAATACAGTTTAAGTGATAAAAGCATGCCATAAGCCATTTCCACTAGAAACACAAAAAATGATTTTCTGAACACTCGGTATCACATGAACTTGATTTTAGCCCTAAATCTCCTTTGAGCATCACTGGGTTATTTCATCGCCCACTGAATCTTATCTTTGAGTCTACACACGTGTATGAGGGGCTGCGATATTTGCAGCGCGGCGTTAGAAGGATAACAGCGCTGTGCTGGAGCAGGTCTCGCTCTGCGCGGGGAGGCAGGGCACAGATGTGAGGAGCTGCAGAGCCACGCTGGCCAGCGGCCTGCTGGGGATTTCAGAGCAGCCAGGGGAGGGGGTGAAATGCCGGCGACTTGAACTGAGCTGCGGAGAATGGACAAGGCCTACGAAGTTGGAATGAAGCAGGAAGGGCCTCCCAGGCAGGGCTAGGCACGAGCAAAGGCCTGGAGGAAGGGTCCGCAGTGAATGCCTGGGAGCAGGCCACCAGCTTGACTGGGAAAGGAGCTGCTGTTTCTTAGGTCTGGACTGATATCACTGAAGACTAATGCAAGGAACGTCTTCGGGGTTGGTTTTCAGCAGCAGTGGTGGATTTGGTCTGTCTGCTGTGACTAATGGTGGCCTTACAGAATGGCTAACAGTGCCTGGGGGCTCCCTGGGGCCTCTGCCCAGAGCACAGCAATGTGGCCCAGCTGGCTCGGCCCAGGCTCTCTCCTCACCGGCCGCTGGCCTCTCCAGCCTTGGACGAGAGGAGGGATTCCACGGTGGAAAGGACAAGATCAGAGGAGTAGGCCCCACTCGGGTTTGTGCCCTTCCAGTGGCCCTGTGGCCTGTCATTTCCTTGGTCACCCCAGAGCCCTGCTGGACAGGCCAGCCAAGAGGTGGAGATGGACTCTTCTATTTCCTTTCCCTGGTACCATCAAGAGCAGGTTGAAAGTTTTTTCAAGTTCAGTTTTGTAAATTTGAATTTTCACAGTGTTTTAATTGAGTTATTTAATTTTTTTCCCTACAATTTTGATGATTTTTTCCCCCTAAGCCAGGCAAGTGTGTGGACTTCAAGGTGGGAGAACCCTGGGCTTTGGAAGGCCTTGCCTGGTACAGCTCTGATGATGAGGATGATGAAAATGTTCAGCAATAATCACGACTCCTCATTGGTCTCTTGCTACATGCCAGGCACTGTTCTAAAAAGTCTACATATATTAACTCATTTACTGCTCATAACAGACGAAGGAGGCAGTTGCCGTCATCTCCATTTTCTGGACGATGAAAATAGGGCCCAGAGGCGTTAGCTACTCGTCGAGGAACACACCGCTAGCACAGAGGGGGAGCCAGATACACACCGGGCAGTCTGCTTGCAAGTTCACGCTTTACCACCATGGTGTATGACCTCCATGTGACCTTGGGATGCATTTGTTCACTGGTTTATTCATTCCTGGGTGCCCTGCATGTGCACTGGAGCTTCAAGTCCGGCAGGAAAGCCGGGCAAGGGTATCTGTGATTCTAGCGCAGGGTGATATGGGCTGTAGGAGCCATGACCAGCCCCTGTGCTGTGTGAGCCCAGAAACGGGCATCCAAACGCGCTGTGCATTGGGGTAAGGAAAGGGTGTCATAGAAAACCTCCCTGAGTAGGCAATCCTTAAGTGGTGGTTAGACCAGAGGGAGGAGAAGGGCGTGAGATATAAAATGAGGAAGCTATTTCAATCCTCTGCATCTTAGCTCTGTCTTGTAAAGTGGAGACGACGATGTTAGGGTTGCTGTGAGAATTAAATGACATCATATGTGTCAATTGCCTGAAATGGCACATAGGACCTCAACCAGTGGAAGGCCAGATTGCCAGGGCGGAGAAGCACTAAATGAATAGGTGTATAGCTGTGTAACCTTCTCGGGGTTCAGACACCAAAAGGAGAAGCAGAAAGATGGCGGGGGCTGGGGAGGGGCACCCGAATGTCACCAGGGAGGTCAGGGCCCTGGAGATGAGTGAGATGCTGGGGAAGCTCCCATCAGAGCTGTTTCACTTTGAGGCACATCGTCCAGCAAAGCCTGAGCAGTCGCCTGGAAGTTTCTGTCTTTTCTTTGAAGAGGGCGTTGGCAGACAGAGCTCAGTGAGAGAGAAATAAAGGACCCCCTCGAGGTGCACTAATAAGCTCGGGAAAGGTAATTTACTGACAAACTCTGTGACCTGGGTGAAATCTGTGTCACATGGGGAAGATCTTACCATAATCAGTGCTCCGTAGCACTTTTTGCTTTGTTTTGGCTGTGTAGACTTTGCCTAGAAAATTACGTGTTCTTTTTTCTCCCTTAGTAATTGGGAATAAATAACAACAATCATAATCATAGTAACTATGAAATTGGGGAACGAGATAGGACCCCAGTTCTGACACTCGAAGTCTGGCTAGTTGCTAATCTCTCTGTGCTTCGGTTTCTTCATGTGTAAAATAGAGAGGAATGGTAATGAATAAATGATATTTTATGTACGATCCATCTACACATTCAGTAAGTGCCCACTGAATGTGAGCTCTTGGTCTCTTTACTGAGTGATGTGTAGTGCCAGGCATTGTGTGAGTACCAGACTTGGGCTGGCTCAAAGTTCTCATGGCAACCTTGAGAGATAAGGAGATGGAGCCTCAGAGAGGTGAAGTCACTTGGCAAAGGTCACACAGTGAGGGAGTGCTTGGACTGGAGTCTTTTTTTGCTTCCCTTTACCGACTACAACCAGGTAGGTTGCAAAAATCAGGCCAGGTATTCCTACTGAGATTTGACACAGACCCATGGGAATAGTGTGTAAATGATTTAAACAGAGAACTCAATTGAAGCTTAAAAAACAAGTCTCTTTTGCATTATTCACTTGTCATGGTAAGAGGCCAGAAAACAGTCCATAGCCTAAAAGATCCTTGCATGGCATCAGTAAAAATGTGTTCATTTGTCATTTATAGATTGTTTTATTTTTAGATTAATGAAGATCCAAATTAAACCATTGGAGTGCAATCATCCTGATAGTCCTTAACACATTTTGCTCATTATCACTTCATTTATATTTATGATGAAGAACAGATGGTACCAATGTCATATTTCAATGTGTATCACATCCAGCTACGAGGAAATATCTCATATTAGCTGCACTTATCAAAATATTTGTACTTAACAACAACAGAAGTCTGAGCTTATGTACTATCTTGTCACCATGTCGTAGCTACCATTTAGAAAAGACCATTTAAATTAGATATGTTAGGGAAAGAATGCATCGTTCATTATTATTTGAACGAATGCACTGAACTCTGAACAGTAATTATGGGTTAGTTGTAAGGAGAGAATCATTAGGCTTGAATGAAAAACAGCAATTAGAGCCTGTTGTTTTTGTGCCATGCTCAGATTTTTTGATTTGAGCTGCTTGCCGAGTGCATTGAGCAGGAAAGGGAATGATTAGTGATGGTGAGACAAGGGGCGCTAAGGAGACTGAACATGGCCACCAACCTGATGAGCCGCCTCTCTCTCTAAGTGGCAGCTCTAAGGAGAAGAAGGCCGGGGAAAGCCTGCTCTCAGCGCTAAGTTCGAATGCGCTACTGCATGTGGCATGTTGGAGACAGTCTCGAAGGGGAAGGAACCGTAAGGGACCTGTACTCCCCCGAGTGAGAGTCCGAGGTTTATTTGTGATCCTTTTCTTCAAATAAGTGGTCGATCCCAATGTACCGGACTTCTGTTGTGTGCCGGGGATCTGGGGGATACCGAGAAGCATGAGACATACTCCCTGTTGCCAGGTAATTCATTGTCTGGTGTGAAGGCCCGACATAGTGACCATCCTGACGACAAGATAAAATGAACAAACAGTGTGCACACAGTGCCCACGTGGCCCAGGGGAAGAGGTTACCTTTGCGTGTGGGAGTCAAGCAGGGACTCTGGATGAGGGTTCTGAAGGCCGAACAGAAGATCAATGGTCATATAAGGGATTGGGTTGGAAGAACATTCTATCAGGCAGCAGTTTGTCGGAAAGGGCAAGAGCTCAGTTTTGGTGTCAGGCAGATGGACTTAAGTTTTAGTTCTAACTGCTCACTAGTTATGTGAACTTGGGCAAGTCATTCATTCCTCCGTGCCTCAGTTTCCCCAAACTACAACATTCGGCTAATATCAGTATCTGTGTCATAAGGATGTTGTGACACATTTAGCATAGTGCCTGGCACATAGTGTGTGCTCAGTTAACGCCGGCTCTTATTAGCATTCCAGGCAGAGGGGAAGGTGTGAGCAAAGTCCCAGAGCATGAAACAGCATGGCATTTGTGTATTTTCCCAGGGCATAACCTCTAGCAATTGTTTATAATTATGTAACCAGAAATTCACACAGAAAAGTGAAAAAGTCAATGATGTTATAAAATCTTTCAAGTCTTCAGATGACATTAAAGCGAACTGCATTTGATGAAGTAATTTAGCAGCAATGTGTTTAGAAAACCAAAAGACTAGGCATTGCATTTAATTCGAATGAGGTTATTGGAGCTTTTCGCAAGGGGACAAGTCTCTTGGAAGTGGGCAAGTGTGGCAGCCACTGGAAGACCAGGGGTTTGGAGGAGGGTTGGGCCTGGCATTGGCCTCGAGGAGCCACTGGCCTAGTGGCCCTCTGAGTTCCTTGTTGAATGACAAGTGCCAATCATTCTGGGCTGGCCACTCTCTAAAAGGGACCGATGGTTGGTGGGCAAGCTCCACATATAAAAATCAATAAGAATTTTGCAAAAATCTGCTTTGAGAAAAATATAACATGTTTAACACAAAAAACGAATTTGATGCCAAGATGAGAAAGGGTGGCGGTGGTAGTTCGCCCTTTAATCGGGAGACATTTGTAGATGCAGACATACTCTGCTGGCGCATTCTGCTTGTGACTGGATCTGAGGCTCTCGGTTACCTGTTCCCCAAGCTGGCTGTGCTGTTCTGTGACAGTGGAGTGGCAATGCCGCCCGGGAGGGGCGAGTGGAAGAGCAGGGTGCCATCTTGGGCTCTCCACCACGCACAGACGTTTCAGCGAACGACGTCTTCTTGCTTTCATTTGCACTTTTACCGAAGGGCCTCTCCCAGCTGAGGGTGGGAGGAAAGCAGAAGGACCCTTGTCACACAGGGCTATACCGAGGTTTCCCTCTTCCTTCCAACCCAAGCTCGTGTGCCCGGACTCTCTCTGCCTTAGGGTGAGTCCTTCCCAACAGGCTCCTGGTACCCTGAGCACACAGCCCCTTGGCAGGCCTGCCTCACAGCCCTTCCCCAATGCCTGGACATGCCTGAATCCTGCAGAGCCCAGCTTAGGCTGCCAAAATGGGACTCCTGCGACACGGTGGCCCTAAACACTCCAAAAATAATAATTTGATACAACAGGGGAATCTTCAGAGCACAAAGGCGGTGAAATCTCAGTGGCTCATGCTCTTCGCACACCACTCCATGCTCCCAGCCAACAGACACATTGAGTGCGCTTTGGATTTGGGTTTGGGTTTTCCTCCTCTAAGGTAACGGCATCATAGCCATTCTCGGAAGGACCAAACGTAGGCTCATCCGCGCAGAGCAAATACCCTACCAAGTTGTACATGAACCTCAGTTCCCAAGCTCGGGTAAGCCAAGACTTCAGCAACGAGAATCTTCAAGGTGGTTGACCAAAGCCAAGCTATGTCTTGAGAGAGATGATGATCATAGGCTCTGGTGTCAGACCAAGCTGGGTTGACACTTGTTTGGCTACTTACTAGTTATGTGACCTTTCGTAAGTTACTTAACTAATTTCTGCCTCAGTTTTCTCATCTGTAAAAGGGGCAAAATAATATGTATTTATGGATAATCATAGGAGATAATGAGTGAAAAGTGCTTTGCATGGTCCGGCAGCCAGGAGACTAGTGTCTTAGAAGCTGTGGCTGTGTCTAGAGTTCCAAGGAGAGCTGGGCTGCGTCCGGAGGTCTGGACACGCGGAGAAGATGAGGTGGGAAAACGAGGTGGGCGTGGGAGAAAAGGGAAATAGAGCATTTCTGATAGATGGAACAGCAAAGCAAAAGCATGGATAAATATTAATATGAGGTGTGCCAAGAAAGAGTTGGAAGAACTCCTTGTAGAAGATCGCTTTCAAGGAATTTTCTAGATCTCAAGAAGCAGTCTGGGTTCAGAAGCCTCCCTGCACTCTCCAGTCTCTGCAGAAGGCCTGTTTAAATCCAGGCCCAGTCGTAATGTGGACATAGCCAGGTCTAGAATGGGCTGGCTCTTGTACATTTCACGCAGGGCTGCCATCCACCTTATTTCATGACTGAGATGGCAACGGACACTGTATTCCTCTCATGGCAAATCACCGATTGTGTGAAAAAGCAATCGCAGGCTAAACTCCAACTCAATTGATACTAGCAAGGATTTGTGAAGCATCTACTACGTGCTTAGCACTGTGCCTTAGGCTATGATGCATATACTTAATTTATCTGTGCCTCAGTTTACTCATCTGTTAAATCAAGCTTGGACTAAATGACCTGTAAGTTGTTTGGTGGTTTTTTTTTTTCTAGTTCTAAATTAAGAGGAACTCCTCAAGGAGCATAGACATTTGCTGGGAGGATAATTTTACTTTCACCATGAAAAAAATTATATAAACAAAATATAACCAAGCGTATGTGTTGTATTAGCAATCAGCTTAATTCTGAATTCAAAATAATAGCCATTAAGAGTAGGTCAGTACGTCTGGTCCCAATATGTATCTGAGTGTCTAGCATGAGGAAAGCATTTCAGATTTGGGCTGCAGAGAATACAGCCGCAAAGCAAACCTCAAATCACACACAACTTTGAATTATGAGAGGAAACTGGCAAGAGAACGTTCAGATGCCACTTCCCCTCCGAGAGTCTGTGAACCCAGAGTTTGCTCGACATGCAGTTATTAAAGGCGAAGCTTTTTTTATTTCGGGTCTGAAGGGAAGATTTCTACCTTTGGTGACTGTAATCACAGATGGATTGAGACGATTCGTTCTCATTCAGCTGATTCTGAACAAGTACAGTTAGAAGTTGACAGCAAACACTCTTCACAAAAATTATCACATTTAGTGTGATTCCCATAATAAAAACAGGAGCTAGCTCAGGAGTCTTTTCAATTTACACAAAGAACCCTGGGGTCTCTCGGCAGTCACTGTCGATCCAATGTTTCTGAATAAACTTTATTAGGAAAACAGATTGAAAACTCCTGAGGTTTAGTTAAATCTTGGTTTAAAAGACACACACGCACCCCAGCCCCCCCCACACATATACATACACACCATGCATGAACTCACGCCTTATTATTCTCTTTCTTCAGCCAGGGTGTTTGTGGAAGCACACAGGTATTAAAGGAAATAGGAAGCAGGGAGGGTCTTATTGTCACCACATTGTATGTGTTGTGCCGAGTACGGAAGGAACTTCCCAGATAGAGAGGATATCGTGACTCTAAACCTTAGATGGCCGCCAGTCTCGCTATGATTAGTAGCACCTGTTTGTGCACTAGTTTAATTTAAGGGGCCTTTTACGTATATCACCTGATAGCATCCTCGTAACAAACCTGAGAGATGTACGTAGAGGTAGTATTTTCTATCTTGGTTTACAGGGGAGAACAGATGTCCAGAGTGGGTAAAATAACTTGCCCCCAGTCATCCTGCTGGGGGCAAGTCCACCCCTACTGGGGTGGACTGTGCCTCAGTTTTCATGCCCTTGTCTCTGTAGGCACCAGGGAGGCAAGAAATGGACACATAAATTTTACTTATTCATTTTGAAAATACTGATTAAGCACCTAGGCTATGAATGTTCTCTGCTAGACATCATGTACACGTGGAATGGTGCTTATTATTGTTTTTATCTCTGCTCATTATTGTTTGGGAAACTATCTCTCACCCCTTCCTTATTCCAAAATATTCCTGTTACCTCTACTTGATTTGGTCAAGGCTGACTACACCCTCCTGCCACTAAGGGTGGAGTCTGTCCCTCACTAGCCAATTAGAATACTCCTCACACTTGTGATTGGTTCAGGTATAAGCATGTGACTTCGAATGGTCCAATCAGAGTGTGCTCTGGACTTTTCGCCAGAGATTTTGGCAAAAATATTTCTTTCTTTCTCCGGAACAGCAGGGGACCACATTGTCTCCATGAAGAGAAAAAGTATCTGATGATGGAGCAAAGAAAAAGCAAGTAGAGCTGAGAGCAAAAGAGTGCAAGAGCCCAGATGTTTTCATCTGAGCTCTGGATCCAGTGCCACCCTGGACTTGCCAGTCATCTGGGCAATATAGACTCTTTTCTAAAATTTAATGTATTTCAAGTGATTCAAGACATGAACAAGACATAAGGACTCTTCTACTGAATAGAGACAAGGCAGACAATAAACCAATAAATGACTATATATGTTTCAAATTTCAAACTGTGATATGTATTATGCAGGTAAACACAGGGACGAAAGGTTTGATTCAGAAAGAAATGCTCTGGTCAGAAGAGGGAACTTTAAGTGTGGTCCAGGAGGGATAGGACTGATTTATTAGAGCAGATGCCATTTATGTTGGATTTTGGACAGGAATAATAATAGTTACAATGATCTTGACAATACCAGCAACCACCACCTCCAAAACTGCAGCAGCTAGTATTTATTGACTCAGTGTGTTAAGTGCTATCTTACATTTTTTCATTTAATTTCCACAAAACCTATGAAGTAGAAATTATTCTGTCTGTGTTTTCCTGATGAGGAGGTGAGTTCAAGAACCATGAAGTCACTTGCCCAAGGGCCATAGCTGGTAAATTACACAGCCTGGCTTGAACCAAAGACTGGCTCCAAGACCCATGCTCTTTAATTTCTAGGGTGTGCTGCCAGCAAAGAGGGGAGTCACGTTCCAGATGGCAGGTACCATCCAGAAATTTTCCATAAGAAGAACAAAAGGGGAAATCTGGGAGTGTCCTGGGGCTTACATCATGCTATTCTTTAATGTCTTAGTATACATCTGTTGACACAAAGCATTTATGGACCCCTGGCACATGCCTGGCACTGCAATACAGACATGTGCAAGCCTCAGCCCCTGCCCACAGGTCCCCACCCCTCACCATCTGTAGATAACACAAACAACTGAACACACGTGCAACCCTGCGCTGAACAGAAGTTTAATTTCCCATTGCTCCTTGTTCAGTCTTCCCCTCCACTCTTCCCTTCTCTTCATCACCCCTTATTTCTCATTTCTTACGTCTTATTCCTCTTCCCGACTGGAGCTAAGTTGGAAATGGAGCCTTTAGTGGTGGACAATCAGACGGTAAATCCCTCGGCTTACGTGCCGCTCCATCCGTCACCTGCTAGTTTGCTTTCTGTGAGTTACTGCGTGTGAATTACATACGAGCTGGATGTGAAAATCCAGCCCCATCAAACGCAGACCTTTCCCTGTTGGCTGCCCCTCACCCCCGTGCTCCGTCGCTCTTATTCATGGCTGTCCTCTCCCCTCCCCCCAGGCTTGACAAAAGCAGAATCTTCAAAATTATCCTCCCGGGACTGTCTATTTCATTTTGAACTTGACGCAAAATTACTATTTTTGACAGCTGAACTTTTCAGCATGCTTGAAACAAATATTTTAATATCCTGTTACTTGAGCTGAGGGAGAGATAAAGTTTTACACCAGACACCTACAATGGCAAGGGAATAAGTTTTCTGGTGACTGATTTAAAGGTACAGTAATAGCAAAATGGTTAATGAGCTAACCATGCTTGGTAGGGCAAAGGTCGGCAGGGAAAGCAAACCCCGTAACTCAGCCGGAGCTCTGCAACTCACGTGAACGAAGAGATGCTGCCTGTCGGACACTGCAACAGCTTTACCTCGAGTACGTTTCCAAGAGGCTAGAAAGGGGAAAAAGCTCAGTCGCCATCTAGGATGTCTCCTGACTTACCCTAAGGGATGGAGGGCAGGTGGGAAGACGTGAGAGTAGCCTGGGGGACAAGAAGGGAAGTCTCCTAAGCGCTGGCGTGCTGGGAGAGATGCAGTGGCGATTGCTGTCTCCGAGGAAGTGTGGTGTGGGTGGTCATCTGAGTAGAATAGATATCGAAGTATCAGATGGTACCTCGAGTCCATATGCTCAGCGCACCAGGAGAAGATGGAGTGTCAGGCCTGCGGAGCCAGCAAGGGTGGCAGAGCTGAGCCCCTCAGGAACCAGAACTGACCAAAGCAGCCCCACCCAGGAGCATCTCAAGCAGCACTGGCCATCAGAACTTTCTGGAATGATGGAAATTTTCTCTTTTACTCTAATTTGGTAGCCATTAGCCACAGTGGTTATTGGGCACTTTGGAATGTGGCTGGTATGTCTGAGACCTAACTTTTAAACTTTATTTATTTTTAATCAATTTACCTTTGAATGTAACAGCCACACATGGCTAGTGGTTACTGTGTTGGGTAGCACAGCTCTGAATCCTGAGAACCTCAGAAGTCCTTGGATGCTGGTTCAAGGGCTCCAGAAATAGAACTCGGCTTCTCACAGGTTCTTTCTTTCTCTCTGCCAACTGGCGTCTTCACCCTCTACTCTGCGATTCTTTTTTTTAACCCTAAGTTTCTGTTCACCCCTACTTTCTGCACATTCATGACTGTGGCTTCTGTGCGCCATCTTCTTTTTATATTAACAGTGTTAATTTTCTATTGCCGCATAACGATATTACCAACAACTTAGTGGCTAGAAATAACACACATTTATGACTTTAGAATTTCCATGGGTCAGGAGTCTGTGGGCCAGGCTTAGCTACATTGTTTGTTTTAGGGTTTCACAAAACTGCAACCGAAGTATCACCTGTGACTGTGGTTTCATCTGAGGTGTGACTGCGGAAGGGTTTGCTTCCAAATCTCACGTGCTTGTTGGAAAGATCTAGTTCCTTGCAGGTTGCTGAGCTGAGAGCCTCAGTCTCTTGCTGGCTGTTGGCCGCTGTCAGCTCCTCGCCACATGGGCCTTCCCAAAAGGGCTGCTTGCTACTTTCAAGTTTCAAGTGACATAGTCTCCTCCTAAGATAGGCAGTGCAATCTCACGCAACCAATCGTAACCATGTAACCACAGACACGTAATCCCACAGGTCCAATCCCCTTTGCTGTATTCTATTGATTAGAAGCAAGTCATAGATCCTGCCCAGGCTCCCGGGAAGGGGACTACACAGAGGCATGAACACCAGGAGTGGGGGCATGGGGACACCCTGGGGGTGGTCCTCTACATCAACATTTCCCACTGCTGTTGACACTGAAAATACCCATTTTCTGGGTATTTTTGTGTTCAAATTTCAGAACAAAAGAAATAATTGGCCTATCTTACTCCTTTGTTCCTGGCTGCTTCACACGTCCCAGCCTTGGGGCAGGTGAGCCACCTCTCTGGGTTGATCGGCCTTAGCAGGGGCAGGGCCACATGGTGCAATGTGGCCGGGTCAGGCAATGACTGGCTCCCTTGTACACAAAGACAACACGGGTCTATGGTCAGGTCCTGCCCTGCATGTGTATAAGGCGTAGGAAATTCTACTCCCAAATGCTGGAAGAGGCAAAGGGGTTTTCTTTCTTCTCTGGCCTTTGCTCGCAGTCTTTATCTGAGACCCACAGAGAAGAGGAGAGCTGGAAGGAAACAGCCCTTTGAAACTGGATCCAGTTACATTTTAGACAAATTAGAGGAAATGTTGCTTTACAGAGTAGAAAGTAACCTCACGGAATGCTTCATTCCAAAAGCAAAGAGGACTAGGAATATAAATGGACTAAAAAATATAAATGACATAGTCATAAATTATGTCTATGAAAATAATCGAAATGATTAGCAATATGGGAACAGTTAAACAAATTATGGTAAATTAACATCATCGAGTTTACATAGCTTTTAAGAATGATCGTATGAAAACTAAAACAATGGAAAAGTATTTTTGATCCAAAGCTGTAAGAAAAAAAAACCCAGAATGCAAACATTCAAATATGAAAATATTACATTATAAAATTATATAGGCATGGAAGCAGAACAAGGAAAATGTTGATTATGAGAGTATGAGTAATTTTTTTCTTTGAAAGTCCTTTATTGTTATAAAGCTTATTACGTAAAAAACATAAAAGTTAAAAATAAGTGACAAAGAATAATAGCTAATGGTATTTGAGTGCTTGCTGCATTGCTGACCCTGTGCCAAATGCTTTCCATGGTTCTCCCAGGGTGGTCCTGGCTATTATCCTTAATTAGCAGATGAGGAAACTTCCAATAGGTGAAATAATCTGCTCAACCAAATAGAGGGATTTGAACCCAGGCTGCCTGGCTCTCACTCTAGGGCCGTTTTCATCAATTTTATGCACTGTGGGTAAAGAACACGAGACCTGCCAGCTCCTCAGTGACTTGCGTAAAACTGGAAACATAAATAACAAGCAAAAAACCCCCACAATGCATTCAGTCCAAATTCAAAGTCAGGCTTGATAAATGTAGTGTGAAATACCCATAGAACATGACATTATATTAACTCTACTGTCAAGTGTAGGACTCACAACAATTAAAGTTTCTAATTTGCAAGAATTCCTCATTGCCTATGGTGATTTCTGCAAAATCATGATCAAGTATAAATCAGATGGGCTGCTTTTAGACAAGTAATTTCACAAGTCACATTAGAAAAAACATTGCAAAAATTTCTGTAGCAAAAATTTTAGTTGGTATAAGAAATGAGTGCCGTTAAAATATTCGATAGGGTTGTGAGACCTAAAGCCTATACAATTCTTGAAATAGTCCTGCCCAGACTTGATCATTTTAGCTGATATCTATTCTACTTCTTCCCTACAAGGAGAAGCTGTTGTGTACCTCAGCAGGGCACTGCCCTTCGAGGCAGTGGTGGGAAAGGAGAGAACAGAGGTGGGAGGAAGTTCATTGTCCTCTTAGCCACAGGACAGTGAACTCCATGGATCATGAAGCTGACTCCGTGTGGTCTAATACCTGAGTTCCTATTATGCTCCTGTGAGTGTGTAAGCTTTGTGTGTGTGTGTACGTGTGCATGCACGTGAGCACCCATACATGCGTGTATGGTATATAAGTGTGTTGCCCAGTGTCTGTGCTTATGGTAGAAACACTCAAGGCAGGTAGGGTGCCCTTATCTTTCTTTCCCATTACAACTTTATGGGTCCACATTTTTCAACAGGTTGTAGACCCCAACTGCACCAATCTTCGGATCCGATCCTATGCTTTAGGGCTAACGGAATGGAGGGCTGTCTTCAAATGATGAGGTGGTGATTGTTAAAGAGTGAGCTCGGTCAGCTTTGGTAAGGTGAGTGCTTAGTAAATTGCTTTATTCTTTGCAGATTTTCACATCCTTTAAAAGCAAGTTTTAACCTAGCTTGTGCTCTCTTTGGGAGTCAGGGTCAGGGGACTTTAAGGGTCCATCCCACCAGCATCTGCAGGTTTAGGGGTACCCATCAGGGCAATTATGCTGTTTCCTGAAGGAAGTGAACCAGAATGCTTTGAATGTTGAGTTGCTTGAAAATTCATTAATAGGTATTTCTGTCCTTCCATCCTTCTCCCAGACGTCTTCTCTACCAAGAGATCATTCTCGATTTACAGGTAGCTTTCAAATATAATTTTTCATTCAGTTACTCAAAACAAGTTTGTAAGAGGAGGCCTCTATACACCAACTGTGAGGCATTTACAAGATAGGAGTCTAAGATAACATCTTGGGACCAGGACCTCTTACATTTCTAGCCTTGCAAACTCATTTTTGATGACACCCTTTAAATGACATTCATGGTCATTTTTTTCTTTTTCCATCCTGCCCAAGCACTGTGATCTCATTGTGATAACTGCAGGCCGTATGTTACTCGATCAGGGTAATGTAGAATAATTACCGGCCCATTGCACTTCATTACACCACTGTAATCAGTGGCGGGTCAATGTTTCAGCTACAGCTGCTCTGAAAATTGAGCTGACATGGATACTGCCATAGGAACGGTAGCACGGAGTCCCCATGCAAATGGCAGAAATTAGCATTCAATCAATGGGTTCTGAAATGCAATATGCGACTCAGCCCAGGACACCTGCTTTGGGTCTCTCGTTTTCTCTTAGATACAATATGATGATCGTGGAATAAATGAGTCCTTCCACTTGTGTTATGCCTCATAAAAGGTCATTGAAATGCCAAAGAGTGTTAAATGCCACGGAAATGTTCAGAGAATAACATTCCATAACACATCATCTAATTGTTTCTAATGGTCAGTTTCGCTGGTGCAGCTGACACCCTGCGTCAATCTAGATCCAGTCTGTAGATAGCTTTTGTTATATTTTACATTTGCATATTATAAAACAATGTTAAATGGGTCAGAGTTGTAAAAGGGTTACGAGATGAGCACATAATTTATCATCCGAAATAGGACACTTTATAGAGTAAAAGGGAGCAATATTAATAATTACACTGGCAGAAAAGACATAAACTCAGATTGTTCCTGGCAAAATGCAATGAATGGCACCAAAGCACAAGGCACAGCTATGATCTCTGCTCTCTATCCTTTTCTTGCAGCCAAAGCTAGCATCAGCTGGAGATGACCAAGGTCATGGCTTGGCACTTCTCCCCCCAGGACAGGTGAAATGCATTCCACTGGCCCTTCTAGTCCAGAAACAGTTGTTAACACAGGCCTGGAGCTTCTGAGAGAAATCTAGGATAAATATAGAAGTTAGGTGTCATCGCTGCATATGCTATATATGCATACACTCATGAGAAAGCCCCACTTTGGTAAATACCATTATGGAAGCCATGGGCAGAAGAGGAGCCAGAGAAGCAGGAGAAGGAAGAGTCCAGAGGGAGGAGGTGGAGAATTAGGAGAGGATGGCATCCTGGGGAGTGAGAGAAGGACCCGCATTCACCAGCTCTGGCAATGGAAGGTGTGACAGTCAGTCTCTCAGACAGTTCCCACCGGTCCTGCCTCCTGGTACCCAGCCAATGCCCTGTGTGGTCAGATCAACAGCAGGACACCTTGGTGCCTTTTGGAGCTAGATCAGAGGAGACATTGTGACTTCCACCATGCTTTCCCTTTGCTCACTCACTCTGGGGAAGAGGGCAGCCATGTCAGGAGGACACTCAAGCAGCCCTGTGGAGAGGGCCACCTGGTGAGGCACTGAGGCCCCCTGCCAAGAAGAGTGGGAGTGAGCCCTTCCACAAGAAATGTCCACTAGCTTTTCAAGGGAAGTGATAGTATAAGATTTGCTAAACAATACGATTTAAGGCACTGTATGCAAAAGCTTGCCTTATTACTGTATAGCCAGGCTTCTCATTTTTCAGAAAAATAATCTGAGTCTCCTATCCATTTTTTCCTTGCATTTTTCCTATAAATAAAGTTTTATGGCCTAGGGAACCCATATAAAATGGATTCATAATAATTCTAAGTGGTGAACTTACAGTACAGGCCACCCGGAATTACTAGATTATGTCCAAATGGCATAAACATTTTCTGAAAGACAACTGCAGTGTCATCGCATAATTTGAATGTGTTTGACTGAAAAAAATAATAAAAATGGAGACACGGCCACATGGCCCTGCTGAAGTTTATTGACATTCACTTCCTTGGAAGAACTCAAACTGCATGTGACATTTGCAGGGTGAGCGGAGTTTTCTCTATTAGCTTCAGCCAGACCCAGACCCTCCCTTTGCCCCGCATTTCCTCAGCTAAATCACATCCCCTGATCCGCTCGAAGTCATGAATTAGTAAAGAACCAACCAGCTGCCCTGTCTGGAGAAGCATGTTTAATCTTTCATGGCCGGGCTCTAGAAGGATGCCCTTTGAATGGCTGTGTTTTTCCTTTTTTCCCTATTCCCCTCAAGAGTTGACCAAGACAAACGCTGTCTTGATATTTTCAGATAAGTTTTCTTTCAGCGCTTGAGCTTGCAGAACGAGAAAGGAAGAAAGGAAAACCGACATCCAGGGCTGTCGTAAACAACGGTAGAGGCCGTGCGCTTTACGAGGCTTCCAGCAAAAGAGGGGTGTGTGGCTGAAATGCAGACCACTTGCGCACGTGTGGGCCCTGGCCTGGTAGCGGACAGTGACATTGTCCACAAAGGCCCTGACTCGGCTAACACTGGTCCCACCAACACGGTTTCTTTCCTTCCTCTTATCTTTGACTTGCCTTCTCTTTTCACCTTAGCAAAAATCTTACATGAAGTCTCCTGTAATTTGTTTTCTTCCCCAAGGAAAGGTTAATTCTTTTAGCCATAGTTCATTTACAGGACATTAGACGCAGGAGCAGTTGGACACCTGAGATCATCGGAAAGGCCCCTTTGGAGCTCTTTTCCTTCAGGTTCGTGTAAATAGGCCCTTTCCCCATCCGGAATTCCCGACGGGGCCTCAGGCGTCACCCAGGTGGGCTCCCCATGGTGAGATTGGTGTCCCAAGTGGGGCTGATGGAGGCAGAGCGCCCATACTGGGCCGTGCGGGGGGCACCAGACTGCACTGGGGTGTAGCACTGACTGAACTGAACCCCAGAATTCCCAGAACTCCCCCTCCTCAAACGCTTCCTTCCAGGGTTGTCATCAAGCTTCTCAATGTTTGTATCAAAAAGCGCAAGATGATGGGTCTTCTTGGTGTCCACACAGAATCGCTACTTCTGGGTTATCTGTCACAGCAAAGGCAGATTTATAGGACTGAAATCCAGAAGTATCAGATGAAGGGAAGTTTTAATCTTCCTTTCCAGTCTTTTAGCCAGAGCAGGCACAAGTGAGAGAAGTGACAGATTTGAGTTCTATCCTGGTCTGTTCCCGTCCCCTGGCATGGTGATGAGAGCCAAGGACTTATTTAGGAAGGTTGCTGTCTTTTATCGTCTTCATGACTCCATCTTTTCTTTTATTAAGGGTGGTCTTATGTAGACTGATCTGGATGGAGTCAGTTCCTGGCCCTGCCACTCTAGCTGGGTGACTTTGAGCCAAGTCTCCATCTCATGGAGACTCAGTTTCCTCCTTTGCAGAATGGGTACATGTAGTGGTAGCACCCACCACATAGGGAGGTCGTGGAGTCAAATGAGGAACACTCAGTAAAAAGTACACCACCCAGGAGGTGCTCAGTGGACATCCGCTGTTAACTTTTATTGTGACCAAAGCCTTTTAGGATGTCTAATAAAAAGGAAGCCAGGGGAGGGGGAGGCAGTTTACAGTGGCCAGGGCAATAGAGAGCCCGCATATCTGGGTTCTAGTCTTTTATCTACAATAAATAGCTGAAAGTCTGAAGTTTCTTTCTCATCAATAAGAGTAAACGTGGGTTAAAAATCTCTAAATTCCCCTTCAGTTCTAAGAATCTAAAGATAGGGGAATGGCCCTTTATATGATGAAGTATCGAGTACAAATATACCAGTAAGATTGAAAACTGACCAAGTTGAAGGACAGCCTGTTTCAGCTCTGCCCTGTGGCTCTCAGGCCCTGTGCATGAGAGAGCCCCTGACAGTGGGCAGGAACGGCAGGTGTACAGGAACATGTTTGCAGTGTGGGGAGCCTCGAGCCTTCATCCAAGGGGGGTTTATTTCAATGTGCTTGTCTCTTTTTTCATTCACATCTTGCTTGGAAAGTCCCGGGAAGGTCATGGTGCGGATGAGACAGGTAGGCCACTCTCCTGCAGGCTGTGGGAGGAGGGGAGCGAGTTCTCCCAGGGCCAGGGAGGGGCTGACCTCTCTCCCCACAGCTATTGAGGGTTTAATCACCAGTTCATGAGTCAGAAAACCAGGCTGATAACATCTTGTTGTTACGTTTTCACAAGATAACTTTAAACAATTAGAAAACCAACCTTCCTACAATTAAGAGTTTAATAGGTGAACATTTGTAGAGAACTTTGTTGTTTACAAATGGATCACCTGTAAGGTGTTTGCCTCCCAGGTTTGCTCAGTGACTGCGATGGTTAATTTTATGTGTCAATCTGACTGGGCTAAAGGATGACCAGATAGCTCATTAAAATTTCTGGGTGTGTCTGTGAGGGTGTTTCTAGAAGAGATTAACGTTTGAATTGGTGGACTAAGTAAGGTAGATGGTCCTCCCCAATGTGAGTAGGCATCACCCAATCCATTGAGAGCCTGAGTGGAACAAATAGAAAAAAATTCACTCTGCCTGACACTTGAACTGAGACATCAGTCCTCCTGGACTCGTTGCTCCTGGTTCTCAGGGCTTTAGCCCGAGACTGGAATCTATACTGTTGGCTTTCCTGGTTCTTCAGCTTGAAGACAGCAGATCATGGAACTTCTCAGTCTCCATATCACATGAGCCAATACCTTATAATAAATCTCTCTCTCTCTGTGTATATGTGTATCTCCCATTGGTTCTGTTTCTCTGGAGAGCTGATTACTACAGTGATCAAATACCCATTGAACCCGATCCTTTGCCCTCAGAATAGGATTCCTCACCTTAAGGAGAGAGGATTCTCAACACTGGACTGAACAAAGCCAACCAGACAGCTTGTTGAGAAGAATCAATACACTGCGACACGAGCTATGCAAAACAGACTCTTCCTGGCCCTGTGATTATACACTGCGTGGCCTGGGAAATGTTACTTAACCTCGGTCTTCTCATTTGTAAAACGTGGAGTGATGGGTACCAATGTTACAAAAATAAATAAATAAGAAGATAAAAATTAAAACAAACAAATAAAAACCACGTGGGGTGACGAGATGACCTCTAGGTGCCCTTTAGCTCAAACATGCTATGAGTCTGAGTCAAATTTTTATTTGTTAAAATAATCATTATTAAGAGTCACAAAATTATCACTGATTATATTATCAATACAAATAGATACTGTTATCTATTTGTAGATACTGTTATCTATTATGTGCCAAGCATTGTGGTAAATATTTAGCAACCACTGTCTGATTTGATCCTTAAAACATGCAAATGAGCTGGGACTATTATCCTCATTTTACTAATGGGCTCGGAAGCAGTAAGTGGCTCTACAGTGACCAGTGCTGGAAACAGGTAGCTCCGGGATGGATGCCAAGTTCTGCCTCTCTCCTGAGTCTAACTCCAAACCTCTGCGGTACTTCACGGGGCAGAATTGCAGACCCCAGCCCCATGCGATGTTGCTGCCTTGCGTTTGCTTATTGAGCTCCGCTCCATTTTTCCCTTGCAGGAGCGCTACTCTGAGCACAGGAGTTGCCTGCACGAAGTGCCTGCTGCCTTATACAACGAGACGTAGCAGCAAGGACGGTTTACTTTAGAAGCCAATATCTACGCTTCGAAACACGCCTAGTGGGTTAGTTAGCCTTACGAGTTTCTCATCTTTTCTAAACTGACAAGTGGGGAAATTATTCTTAAAAGTGCTCAAGGGACTAAAGCTAAATGGCATATGCCCTATGACTCAGCAATCCATGCTTGGATGTATGGCAACAGAAATGAGGGCTATGTTCACCGAAAGACGTACACAGGAATGTTCACAGAAGCTTTCTTCATCAGTGCCCAAATCTGGAAACAACGCAAATAAATGTTCACTGACAGCAAGAAGCTGTGCTAGAGTTATATGACGGGGCACTGACTAGCAGTGAAAACGACAAATTGTAGCAACAAGCAGCGACACAGAAGAGTCTCCAAGGCATGATATCAAGCAAAAGAAGGCAGACACTAAAAAGTATATGCTGTATGATTCTACTTATATAAAATCAAAAACAGATCAAACTAATGTATGATGACAGAAGTCAAAATGGTGGTTATTGACCAGGAACGGATATGAGGAAAATTTCTCGATGCTGGGAATATTCTGTCTGTATCTTGATCTGAGTGGCGGTTACCTGGGTGTCTGCATGTTGTGAAAATATATCACTTGAGATTTGTGTACTTTACTGTGCATATGATCTATTTCACTAAAAGAAGAAAAAGAAAGAACAACATTCGAGGACATGGAGATGTTGGGGATTGGTGTTGGCCCCTGCTGGTAGACCCAAGAGCTCTGAGCTCGCACCCTTGCACACACTCCCACAAGATTGTTCTGAAGTCGGTTCTGACCCAGTGGGTGACCATGATCTATCAGGACTTTATGGGATTCATCACATTGCTCAGGATGCAGTGTCTGGGGTGCCTTATATCGTATTTTGTTGTGAGCAGATTCCCAGTGGGCTTGTAGCTTTGCCTCGAACCCAGGCTCACTGCTGGGGACACTGGTGACGTCCTTGCCTTTTTCTGCCAGCATCTTTGTCCCCAGGTACATGAATCCCATTTTTCACACCCCAGTCATGGGGTATAGGATGCACTGATGTTGAGAAACCATGTTGGTGTGACCTGCCTATGAGACAATCCCCATTACTTGGAGCCTCTTGCTGATAAGTCCATGGTCTGGGTGGACCCCTTGATTACTGACAGGCCCCTCTCAGGCTCTGAGAAGCAGCCGTGTATGTGGGTCAGTTCACCTACCTACTGGTCCCGGCTTTCTCTCACTCCCCCTGGGTCATGTTGATGAGCCTGAAACACGTGACATACTCCCTGAACCCAGAGCAGGACAATTAACCCCACAAGCTGCTGTATTTCTGATCTGCTCATATCAGACAGAATACTAAAGAGAACACTTCTTTCTTCAAACACCATAAAACCTAGAGGGTACAATGAAACATATATGTCAACACTTTCTTTTGAGCTCTTTCTTGCGGCATTTCTCCGTTAGAGGAAACGCTGTTTTGTGACTGCCCGTTAACCATTGATGTTTTGAGGCACGATGGGAAAAGGAGAAAGGAGAAAAGATAAAGGGATGATGCCTGTGAGACAGTCAACCCAAAAGGTTCACCACAACGTGAATTATTTCAAACATGTTCGATCTGTTTCTATGATTTTGTTATTCATGAGACATAAAGGGAATGAGAGAGCAAAGTAAACACAGCCACTTATGAGACGAATGGAGCACACAAAGAGAAACTCAGCCACAAATAGAGCAAGAGAGCAGAGCATCACAGGCAGAAAAATTACAACTGGATTATTCTACTTAAATAGAAGGAACATAAATCACACCGAGGGGCTTGTAGCAATGTGCATGGGAGTGATAATGAAGAGACCAGCCCGGTCTGCCCTCTCCCTTCCTCCCTGAGCCAAATCCTTTGCCTCCTGTGTGATTCGGCAGAAGTCCCAGAAGCCAGACGAGGTCCTCGTTCTCCCACTCAGGCCTGCTCAGCCCTGTCCAGCTGAGCCCAGCCCACTGTAGTCTTGCCCCCTCTATACTCTCTGAGCAGTCCCCGACTGTTCTGCCCTTGCCATTATACTCCCTACTCATTTCATTCATTATCTTTGAATATGCCTTTGTCTTATCTTCTCGCTCAGATGCAAGCTTCTCGAAGGTCCTTGTGTCTTCCATGTCTTTGTACCTTTCTTCAGGGCCTTAGGCAAAATTCCTTACACATAGCAGGTACATGATATATCTGTACACTCAAATATACCCATGTATTTGTTAGCAGATTAATTTCAAATCCTGTGCTTAAGTTTCCTTTGCAATTTGGAATGTGATCAGAAATTCTGCAGGCCTGGCACTTTGGGGTGGGGGTGGTAGATGGTAAGTTACCATGAAGTCACCCAATATAGGATCCCATTTGGACAAACTCATCCATTTATAGTAGCGATTTCTTTTAAAATACCTGCAATTGATTGATAAAAACAATACGTGTTCACACATTTTAAATATTAATAGTAAATTTTTTGTTCTAGATTTCTCCAATTGTATATTCAGAGAGTCACTGAGATTTGAGAATTGATGCCCACATTATACCCAATAAGAACATCACAAAGTCAATGATCAGTCTATTCACTCATCAACTATTCTTTTCAAATGTCTCAATTTCCTTTGAATAAGAAATAGCAGAAAGACTCAACTAGATGTACATCCAATTCTACTTGGATGTACAGAAATCTCCCATTTTTCTTCTAGGCCTACAAATGTTCAAATTACATTCATCCACTCTTCAACTTGGATAATCAGTATGACCCAGGAGAAAATGGTTTGTAGCATTTGTTGAGTTCCAGGCATGAGCCACACAGTGTGTGTACCTCTCCCACGTACGAGGCAGTGAGTGTAGGACCTTTCTGTGTGTGCATTTCCTCATCCATAAAATGAGGATATTGAACAAACATCAAATTGTGGTTGTAAGAATTATTAATAAATTTGCTAATGTATGTAATATGTTTAGCCTTAGATTAATGACTGGCACATGGTACGCACTATATAAGTTTTGTTGAAGAAATAAAGATAAATTAAATTTAATTCTCACAATGATGTAGGTATTATCAAAAGTCCTTCTACCAAAAATAGTTCAAAACTAGCTGATTTATTTGTTTTCTATCCTTAGGTTTACAAACGGTGCATATCACCAAGCAATCTTCTCTAACCCTTGGTGGCAATTATTTATACAGACTTGCAGTCTCAACTTGATTTGTTTTGAATAAACAAATATAATTATATCCATTCTCAAGGACCCAAGAAGCATTTTCTCAACACCAAGAGTGAAAAGATACACCACCAACTATTTTGTAACATGACTAAGTCAGTTTCACACTTGGCAAAAGAGAAGCTTAGCAGAATGGGAGAATGTCTTAAAATATTAATTATGTATTACCGAGTTTCATAATTTTTTTAATTTTCCAAAAGCTGCTAATAACAAGAACCTGTAATGACTCAAGGGAAACAATGACACACTTGCATTTTCTTAGTTAAAACAAGTACATTAACACTTCAGTTATCTGATTGTCACTAGAAATGACCATTTGATGTGTATACATTTTTCAAACAATTAAATCTTGGTCCTTTAATCATAAACTTTGAGTATTTTAAGTTTTTTTTAAATGGTGGGAATATATAACCATTCACTATCTTTTATTGACACCACACTAGAGAATACAAGAAATGCTGAACATAATGTTAGCTTTTTTGTACATAAAGCAAAGGTCACCATTTGCTTCACTAAAGGGTGTTACAGTAACATGTTGAGAGATTTCAAGGCACAAAAGAACTGTTTCCTCCCCTGACCGCCTCACCCCAATGGCCCCACTGTTGATGACTTATTAACTATTGTGTTGGAGTTTTATATTTTTATTAGCTCATAGAGCATCATGGGACTTCTGGGTTCCACTTGTGAGGTACCAGCTACTGAAAACAATTAGAGAATTAAAATAAGAAAAAGTAGATCAAACAGGCATTATAAGAGTATGTTCTCCGCTCTATTTTGGAGGTCTGGTGGATCCAATGGTGGGTTCCTGGAGAGAGCAGAGCCAGAGGGGATGTCACAGCATAGACTCACTTCTGGGGAACACACTCTGGCTGCTGGTGGGTGCACACATGGAGAACCCTCCCTGGTGACCCCACACGTATTAGGAAGGTGAAGTTGCCTTGTACCTCCATCTGGAGGGAAGTCCAAGCTATTTTAAACATTTAAGATATTTTCATCAAACAGAATAGTCTAAAAGTCAAATTCTGCCAACCCTTATGACACGGTTGCTCACAAAATCTGTTTACTAACCAGGCTGAAGCTTAAAAGTTAAGAGTAGCAATGCCTTTGAATTAGAAAAGAAACAAAAATAGTGCATAAATGGCAAAGGCCATAAATAATATAAGAAAAATTCTGAGCAACTAACATTGCTGTGTTCCATTCTCAATGTCAGTTAGCAACACCAGCCTGCCAGGGCATGTGTTTCTTCCTCTGTCATACAATTGTCCCTGGCTCTTCCCAGGCCCTAGAACTGAACTTGCCAATCCAGGAGCCCACAGCGGTTACTGGTGCCTGGGAAGATGTCTTGCATTGAGTGACAATTGCAGACAGCTCTTGGGGGAAAGGTAAATATATAAAGTTGATTCTGTTGTATATTTTTATTAGTATTGTGATTATTATGATTATGGTTGATCTAGTAACTTCCCGAGCCCTCTCTGAGTGCTCATCTCAGCGTGAGGCTCCTGTGTGGGCAGGAAGCAGCCCAAAGTCTTCCCCTCAATCCATTGTTCCCCCACCCCTTCAAGGAGAAGGAGACAGGATATTTTCATAAGAGATTTCACTAAATCTATTCCAGGCAACTGATCCAGCAACCACACCAGAGCTTCATGATAAAGAAACTTTGCCAGGTATTGGAATCCAATGAACTGTGGTAATGATGCTAATCGCTAACATGCACCGAGCGTTTATGTGGTGGTGGGCACTGCTCTGAGCAGCGGGTGTGCATTAATTCATTGACTCCTCCAACAACTCTGTGGTGCTAGTGTTCCCTGGTCCCAGAGAGGGACAGGGATCCACAGCAAGCAAGCAGCTCGCCTGGGGTCACAGGGTAAGTGGCAGGGTCCTGGGCTGCCCTCTCACCAAAGAGTTAGACTGCGCCTTCATCGTGTCTACCAGGAAGTGAGTGTGTCTCAGAATTAAACTAGTCCAAAATAGAGCGGAGAACCCAACTATGGGCGGAAACTACCTGGGGTGAACGGAGGGGTGACACACGAGTGTACTAAACCTATTAAGGACAGGGACGTTGTATAAAAACAATATGCTAAGTTCAAGGAGCCAGTCGCAAAGGGTCACATATTGTGTGATTCCATTTATACGAAGTGTCGTGAGGAGGCAAATCCGGAGGAACAGGAAGTAGATTAGTGGTTGCAGGAGCTGGGGGAGGGGGTCGGGGGGACATGGGAGTGACTATTGGGGTGGGTAGAGGGTTTCTTTTTAATGAAGAATATTCCAATTTTTGGCTACTATGAATAATGCTGCAAAGATCATCCTTATACTATCCTTGTGCACTTGCTCAATTATGCCTCGGATACGTCTCACAAGTGTATTTACTGGGTCAGAGTTTAAGGCTTTAGATACTTACTTCTGAATTACTTTCCAAAACAACAATTTACATTCTTACCTACAATACATGAGAATGCCTATATGTTGTCTCACATTTTTGGCAATTCTGGCCATTATTTTTTTAAATCTATAATAATACAACAGGTAAATAGAGTGGACCATTATGTTTACCTTATATTTCTTTGATTACTAGTGATCTTGAACATTTTTATGTGGTTATTGACTATTTGTTTCTTCATTTGTGTATATTTTGTTCATACCTTTTACCCACATTTCTACCAGATTTTTAATATATATATACACATACACACACACACATACACACACACACACACACCCACACACACACATATATATATACATACACACATATATATGTCTGGTGGAATTTATCTTTAAGTAGTAAGGATACTACTTTAATATCATATATATTGAAAATATGTTTTCTGGAATATTTACCTTTTACTTTATTGGTTTGTTTTTCATTTAGAAGTTTTAAATTTTAATTTCATAAATTTTGCTTTGGTGCTATTCTTAAAAAGTCAATTCCCTTTTTAATATAATTATATAAATGCTTACATATCTTTTGTTGGTACTTTATTAAATTTTATAATGTATATGAAATTTATGTTAAAGTTGTCTAAGTTTTTTCCCAAATGGTTATCCCTAGATTCTTTACTGAATAATATCAGCTTTCCTGCTTGATGTGAAATCCAAGACTTAGTCTACATCAAAATTTCTTATATGCTTGAATCTGCTTCTGAATTTCCTAGTCTATTTTATTAATCTGTCTCTTTTGGATTTAGTTTTAATTATAAGGCTTTTAACATATTTTAAGAGTTGGAAAGGCAAATTCCCGCTCATTAGTCTTTTTTCTACCAGATATTATTTCTGGTTATTCTTACAGGTACCTATAGTCTACAAATAAGCTTTAGTCAAATTTGAAAAAAAATGTATTGGAATCTTAATGGGGATTGCATTCAATTCATGGCGTGACTTGTCAGTATTAACATCTTCAAATATCAGATCTTTTCATCCTGGAACATGATTTGGTTCTATAATTATTCTGCTATCCTTTTGTATTTCTGAGGAGAGTTTTGTGGTTCTTATCACGTAGGTTTTAGTCATTTATTGAGAAGTTCATTCCTAGGCATTAAATTTTTATGGCTGTTAGGAAGCACATGTTTTCTAAATGGTTATAAACATATTATTAATTTTTGTGAAGTGATTTTATAACCATCCATATCATGAAGCTTCTTATTACTTTACAATATTTCCTCACAAGTTTTCCAAGTAGACAGTTATACCATCTAAACATGGTGATGATTTTGTCTGCAGTTTACAACATTTATTACTGTTGTTTCAAATTCTTTTCTGTTGTATTAGCTGGTATTTCTAGAACAATGTTAAACTCAAATGTCAGATGAGTAGGCAGTCTTGTTTTGTCCCTGCCTTTTAATGGAAGTGTCTTTCATGTTTATGGTTAATCATGATGCTGGCTATTGGTTTAAAAAAATTACGTGTGTGTGTCTATATACACATATATGTACACACACATATACATCACGCACACATCCATGTCTGTTAGTAGCTTACATTCTTGGTTTACTAAGAGGTTTGTTTTTTTTAACATGGACACTTATCAAATGTCCTTTTAGGATCTATCAAGATGATAATGTGTTTTCTTTTATTGCCCTATTTAACAATTATTTTCAATTCAACATTTATTGACCATCTATTATGGTCAATTTACTTGTCATTTTACTAAAAAACAAAGACACGAAGATAAGCTAAAAAAGTGAAGTTATTTGGTATCCCAGCTCTTAGCAAATTAGAAACCACCGAAGACAGAGGAGGGTGGCTGGACAGAGCAGGTGCCGTCATCCAGCTGCGGCCAGGAAGCGCCAAAGGAACCGCACAGAACGTGGATCTCCAAGGCTCACACCCTGGCACTCGCTGGGATCATTTGGGGGAGCTCCTAAAAACAGAACAACAAAAACCTCAGCCCAAGCCCATTAAGTCAGCGGGTGTTTGTGTGTGTGTGTATGTGTATGGAGAAAAGGGGGCACAAATCTGGCGGCCAAGTCTGGGTTTGAGCCCAGCTCTGATGACAGGGCCAGTGGTTTTAACCACCACGCTCAGTTGCGCTCAGCTCATCCTTGCCGAGAAGCATTGATGTCTCCCCTTCTGCAGAGTGTCTCCGATAAAGGATGGATGTAGAAGAGATGGTACCGAGGTAGGACGGGGCTTTGGAGGAGCAGCAGTAGCTCATCTGGCACTGGCCTTCTTAGGGTGGGGAAGAAAGGCAGCTGCGGTTTTGGTATAAATGTCCCCCGTTTAGGGGGCCGGGGCGTTCCAGATAAGGTGCCCTTGTTTTGTTTCCCACAGGCCAGATGCCTTTATTCAGACACTTTGCAGTGACTGCACTTCATCCGCAGAATGCCCAGTGTGAGTCGGGGGCTTTGTATGTCGAGGGTCTTACTGGGGATTATCGTAAGGCAAGAATAATGGTGATATTGTTTGCAGGGCCAAGGTCGAAAATCAGACCCGAGTGGAGGATTTATTTTCCTGCCATAAAGCTGATGGGGGGCTCTTCAAAAGTTCACTGACTGTGGCGCTAAGTCTCTCCGTTTGGAAACACTCCTGGAGGACATGGGCAGATTCCCGGCTAATACCGTGCACACCCCTCTATCACCAGACATCCAATTCCCAGCGAATTTTGCAATACAGTGACAGTAATGGAAAGCAAAATGATCTCTAAATAATGGTTTAAGATGGCTACTTGATAAAGGGCCCTGCAATAATTATGATCAATGGAGCATGGATTCAATATATATTGCCCATTTAGATGCACCAGATTAGCTTAACAGCTTTCTTTAATGTTCTGAGTATTTTGCGTGTGTGTGTGTGTGTGTGTGTGTGTGTGCGCGCGCACACGCATGCACAAGAGAGGGAAGAAGGAGAGGGAGCAGAGGGGAGAAGGGAGGGAGAGAGGAGGCGGCCTGCAGCCTGCTATGAGCATTACTCTGCTTCCTATTGATCAATGTGGTTGAGGTGACGCAGAGCTGAGAAGGAAAGGAAATTGAGCTTCAGAAGTCGTATGATCCCTTACGGAGAGAAAGCGCTCAAGTGTCATGTGCTGCAGACAGGGCCTTTGTGGAGGGAGGCGCAGGCAGGGAAAGGGGTGGAGGAGAGACACCTGATAGGAGTTTAGTCATTTTGCAGAGGGCACTTTCTGAATGACGATTTGGTGTAATCACGGAAATTAGGCGTGCGGGCAGCCGGCCAAAAGAATCCCTCCACTTCCCAGGGCAGGAGCCCATAAACTAAGTGGGCTGGACAGCGCTCGTTTTGGAAAGCTGGGCTGACCGTGGAAATGTGTTTTACCGGGAGGGGGGAAATGATTTACTTGACATTGGTCCTAATCCTCCCCTCTCCAGCCCCCCCAAGGAAGGAAATTTTCGATGACAGCCTGTCTAGAAATCTGGGTCCGTTCCCTACCTTTTATGTTTCTGGGCTGCTCCCAGGTAACGCACAGGGTCTGTGATCAGCGTGTGATGACGAGGGCAGAGTGCCACATGGGCTGAAATTCCTCGGGATAATGAGGATAAAATGATTGCAGTCCTAGTCCTGACTTGCTTTGATTTGTCAGTTAAAATAACAGCCCCCTCTCCACCCTTTCATGAAAGGACATCAGGAAGTGTCACTGTTCCACATGACAAGAATCCGGACCTCTAAACCTGCTAATCTCTGCTGATGTTCCTGCTGATTGTGAGTGGCTAATTGACTCGGTGATTTCCAGGCCTGGAAAGGCAGCTGGAGTTTAGATGATAATAATGACAGCGAAGGTTCACCGGGCATTGACCATGTGCTGGGGCTTTAGCACAGTGCTTCTCCAACGGCAGCATGTGCGCGGATCAGAGGAGCTGGGTGATTCTGATTCTGATTCAGTAGTTGGGGGAGGGGTCTCAGGGTCCACGGTTCTGATGGGGTCCCAGGTGGTGCCAATGCTACTGGCTAACAGACCACATTTTGAGTAGCAAAGGTCCAGTGTCAAATCTCATTTGATTCTCACATGTACCCCATGAGGGGGCGTCTATTATTAATCCTGTTTCACAGAGGAAGAAATGAGTGGAAGCTTAAAGAGGGCCAGTGTCTTGCAGAATGTTTCACAACTCTTTAAATGACAGATCTGAGGTTCAAAACTGGGCGTTCCATCCTTCCACCCTTCGCGTTCCCCCCAGCAGCAACAACGGAGATATGCGGGCGTAGTAGGGTGAACTGCACAGTCAGGAGCGGGAGCAGCCTGGATTCCTGAATGCCTGTGTGGAGGGGAGGGATCCGGCAGGGTAAGAGAGATCTTAGCTGGGTAAAGCCACTGCGATGCCAGAACTTGCTGTTGCGGCAGCTAGCTCCGTATCCCGACAGCGCTATGAGACCCTTGCCGCTCTGCTCAGGCTGCAGGGTGTTCCCCACAATCCCCAGGCGTCAGATTTGTCTGGGGTGTCAGATTGTGAGGAAACTGTACAAAGAGGGGCAGGACGAAAACAATGTAAGTTAGGACCCTCCGGGCTTCCTAGGAGAAGTAAAAGTGATGCCCGTGTGACTTCTGAGCCTTGCAAAGTGGTAAAGCTGGGTCTTAGGACTTTACCCAGAGCTCATCAACACCTCAGACTGATTTTCACGTGCTCCAGGCTTGATTAAACCCAAAGGGCAGTTTTCCAAGCGCTTTCTCCCCCACCTTAATTGTTTACATTGTGTTGAATTTGAGCAAAATTTAATCCAGATGTTTCTGATTCGTTTAAGTTTAAATCACCAGAAAATGCTCTTAAATTGCTATTTGATGTTGAAGAGGTTTTTCAAGCACTTTTCCCCTTCCCAATAGGAGAGGTCACATTGGAGTAGGGATAAACGAGTCCCATGCACCTAGAGGTTCATCTGATTTGATTTGGAAACCGATTTTTGTGAAATCTGAGTCAGAACTCAATTGACCTCCTTTTCAAATCCCTACCACGACCATCTCAAAGAAAGAGCTGGAGTAATTTACATGCAGTCGATATCAGGAATTATTGTTTGAAAAAATAATACCCCCCAATCTGGCCTTCTCTGTCCCTGTGGTCTGATTGGAGCTGGCAAGTGGCCGCTCCCTTCTTTAACTGCAGGAGAAGCAATTTAGGCCAGGTGAGCATGCAGATTTCACTTTATTTTGCTACCTGGGTATTTGCTCAGCTGAAGCAAGTCAGTCTGGCACCACGTGTCTGATCATTGATAAATGACTTCTTATACAAGGTTATCATCGATAGTCAGGGCAGTGATCTTCAAAGTGTGGTCCCCAGACCAGCAACATCATCACCTGGAAACTTGCACATCAATTAAAAAAAAAAACAAAACCACACAACACATGGAAGAAGTGCATATTTAAGAGCCTAGACCTACTGAATCAGGAACCCCAGAGGTGGGGCCCAGCAGTCAGTGTTACCAAAAGCCCTCCAGGTGATTTCGGTGTACCCTGAAATTTGAGAATCACTGGCCTGGGCCTGTAGGTAATACTTATTATCTTACTTGTTATCTGCTTTGAAGGACTTAATGAGATAACATTGTCACGTGATTCAAGACACTCAGACCCAGGCTGTATTTACACAGGGCTGTAAGAGGTGACCTTTTTGATTGAGTTGGAAGGCTAAAAAAATTAAATGACTCTTTGGTTGACTTTTCCTCCCTCTGAATTGACTTTTTTTTTTCTTTTCCAATGTCTACATTGAGTGGTTATTTAGAGGCAGGGGAGATACAGCCAAAAGGCCTGTTTTAAACAGCAACACCCTTGAAGTAAAAATTCTTCCGATAGCCACTGTCATTTTCTGGAGCTTGGAAATCTAACTTCCTCAACAGGCTGTTACGATGGGCACTCGGAGGGAGCACTGGATTCAGCAGGTCATGTGATGGGATCCTGCTCTTCTCTCTGAATCCATCCACGCAGCCTCGTGTCTGTCACGTGTTAACCGAGCTGCCATGACATCCTGGTGCTGTCCTAAAATGGCTTGAGGATTCAAATGAGAGACCAAGCTTGTAACCCCTGCGCTTAAGCAAAAAGTTCCTAGACTAGAGGTTGATAAAGTCAAGTGAACAAATACAGAAAGCCAAAGTTCTGTATGAGCGTTTCCCAGCAATGGTGGGATTGAAGGGCAAGGGGTGGCAGGGCCTCCCAGAGAAGGTGCTGCCTGGGGTTCAGAGCATCAAAAGCGTTCCCTGGGTAGGCAGAGACGGCACAGGAAGAGGCGTGGAGCCAGAAGCCAGGACTGCAAGTGTTTCAGAATGTCTTGGGTTCAGGAGCACAAAGCAGAGGATGCAGTTGGGGTCAGTTCACGAAAGGTCTTGTATGACAATGCTAAGTTCCATCTATTCCTTGGAATCCTATTTAAACTTATATTCCTCAAGGAGCATCCATGTGGTTCGTATCACCTGTCACTCATTCCTCTTCTGCTTTCCTGGCACTCCTGGTACTTGGAAAGGCAGTAGAAAGGAAATAGGCTGCCCAGAGTCAGAAGACCTAAGATTGAGTCCCAGCCCAAAGCAGTGAAGATGAGAAATGCCACTAAACACCATCCACTGTGGCACTGGTGGTGACGGCGATGAAGTCTTCATCACCCTACGTAGTCACCCACAAGATGGAGTCCAGAATCCTTCGTTTTGCATCTGACATGCTTATCCTCTCATGTCAACCCCCTCCTCTGGCTGCTGTCCTTCCCTACAATGAGACAGCTTGACTGTGCTTCTGTGTCCATACCCACCTTGCCCTCTGTTCGGGTCATTTGATCTTTCTATCTCAGAACATGCCACCTCCATGAACCTTCTCTGGCCAACTCCATCTACAACGAGCATCCCAGGAGCTTTCAGGGCTTCCTATTGTTTGTCCTTTAATTGCACGGGACCTCAGGAGTCTTGTGCTCATTTAGCTCTTACTGGGGCTTATGTTTTCTCTTCTCACCCTGGAGGAAGGGTCCTTCATGCAGATTCACTGAATGAGCTGATGAATGGATGAATGGGAACCTGGGAGGCTGGCGCCCTGCTGCTGCTTCAGAAAGAATGGTGCTAATGGCTCAGTCTTATTTTTCACAGGGAAAATAAGCCATCAGTCGTGGGCTGCACTATCATATTAACCATGGTCCATGAGGACCTTTTTGCAGGAGGGATGTAGGAGAAAGGAGCTTCCCGAAGGTGTAGGTGTGTATTTCCAGAATATAAGTCTGATCATATGACTCCCCTGCTTAGAAGTGCCACGTTCCTCCAGGATGATGTTCAAACTGCTCATTGTGACCCCAGCCCTATGCAGTGTGGGCTGGTTCACCCCTTAGTATCCTCTTCTGTTCCTTGGCATTCATGGTCCAGGCTTCCACCATGCTATAGGGCTCCTGAGGCCTTGAATGGGCATTTGATCTCACCACTGCACCTTCAAGCACTACCAGGCTCTGTCCTCTCCCCTGTTCCTTGGTTAATTCCATTCCCTAATGCAAGAGATTTGGGGTCGTCTCCTGCAGAAAATGGCTTCCCCGATCTTCTTGGTTTAAGTTTAGTGTCCTCTTGTGTCTTGTAGTGCTGTGGACCACCTCTCTCATTGCCTCTGTTTGTCGCCTTTGCCTTTATTCTCCCTAGATCATGTGCTGCACAGGGGCAGGGGCCACTTCTAGTTCATGATGGGTAGGCTGGAGGCTCTTGATGTTTGGTTCCCTGAACAAGCAAGGGAAGGTTTGCTGAAAAGGTGAAGCCAATGGCTTGCAGGTTGGAGTAACACTCAGCATGCAATACTAGTAAGTGAAACCCTGGTTGAGATCATCAGTAGTTTTTGGGTGCTAGAGCAGAGAGTGCATTTGTATCTATAATAAAAACATCTTTTACTGAGGGTCCCAGCAAATCCTCTTAAGTGATTCCATTTCTGTGCTTTTATTGACATATCTTCTTGCTCCTGAAAACCTGTCATGACGATTTCACATTCCAGAGCGCTGAAAGAATGTGCCTAGGTTGAAACTTTCTACCATTTGCCAGGATGTCAAGCTTTATTCCTGGATGCATTTTTTCCCCAGCCGGCTTTTCTCTACTCAATAATGGAGGGTTATAATGGAAATGCTGCCGGGTCCGTCAGCTGCCATGTGCTGTACATCACTGTTATAATACAGCCGGTGATAGGTACCTCAAGTCCACGGAATGACTCTCGACTGAACAGAAGAAGCAATTTTGAGGGGGTGATAAAGCATGCCATGCTCAGGGACTGCATTGTCCCCCCTCCAGAATAGTTGAAGAATTACAATAAGGACGCAGGGCCACTTGCTTTCAAAGTGGCTCTAAACAGTCATAATAATGTAGTATCTGAACTTTTAATGACACGGAAAAAGAGGACTTTCTGTTGTTGCAAATGTTCACAAAAGCACCTCGAGAGAAAAATCCCAAAGAATTTGCTTCAAAATAACCTGCCAGCCAAACATTTGCCAAATATACTAATTAGTCACATTTACAACAACACTGTCAGGGTAAGAAATGGGATGAGGACTTTCGAGATGATAGAAATGGGTGATATACAAATATTTTGGGTGAGACATAATCAGTTAATTGGTTTATTAAATTATAAAACCATTGTTTGCCCGAAAGAGCAATAAAACTAACTAAATGAATAGTCACCCCTTTGAAGACTTCTTACATTAATTATGTTTATGCATCGCTTGCAGCAGCCGTGTTAGACAAAGGGCTCTTTATCTTTACATGCCATAGCTACAATGTATTGTGCACAAATGATGGCACCGACTTTATGTCTACATAATTACAGAAATCTTATCCCTTTTGTGTTTGCACATCATTTTCGGTTTTTTGGAATAGTTAAACTCCATTTTACTTTTTAATAACATTTTAGAAATCATTGTGATTCAAGTAAACAGAATTTGATTGCTTTGATGGATTGAAAATGGTTAGCTCAGCCTGAGTTTATTTGATTTGTTTCTTCAGGGATTACAAAGAATAGGATTTTATCTCCAGACTGACAAAAGAGACAAACTCTGCATTTTTGCCTATGCAGTGGCAGAGCCGCTAAGCCACGGCTCCCCCACAGGGAAATATATTAGGCAGGGGCTGGATTTTTATTCACGATCTGAGTTTTCATTCCATCATACGTTGGGTGGGTGGGGAGGAGGCGTACTTCACTTCGATTTTGCTTAGCAGATTTTTTAGTAAGAGAAAACATGGGTTATTGCATGGCACTAAATACGACAGATCCCAGGGAGATAATTTGATGAAACAAACGCCCGTCCTTCTTACTAATAGTCACTTTAGGCAAAGGCCCATCTGCTAATTGAATGGCTTTCAAGAGGCGACGTGCTGATTGCTTGCCAGGGCTCACCCAGAGACACGTCCCTGTGGGTTTCCTGAAAGCTCCGTTCCAAGACCCAGGCAGATTGAGAGGTGTTTCTGATATGCTCTTTATGTTATCCTCTGTGACCTGACATCTGCGTGGCAGGAAGAGGTCAAGAACGTGTCTATGTACAACGCAGAGAAAAGCTACAACACATTGCAGATACCCTTGCTTGACACAGCATTCTTGGCTCAAGAAGGAGGGGTCCTCTTTCTTCTTGGTGCTTTAGGAAAATTTGTCTAAATCCTGACTTCCTGTGGGATAGGAGCCACTGTTAGCCAACTTTGAGTTGTTGGGTCACAGAGACCTGTACTAACCCCCTGTGAACTTGTGAGGAGGGATTTAGAGAGAAAACCTGGATCCAGAGTCCTGTCCTGTGCCATCACTGTGCAACCTCAGACAAGTTGTTGAACTTCACTTATCTCAGTTTTCCCCTGGGGTAGCTGGAAAGATTAAATTGGTCTACATAAACCCTGACGGTGCCCGGCATGGAGTGTCTGTCCAATGTGTGCTTGCTGAGGCTACTGTCCACTGAGGGCGTGGTCATTGCCCTGAGAAACCTACCATGCATGGTGAGAAGGCTGTACCTAGACGAGGGGGAAATGTTTGAAACACACTTGCACCTTTCTGTACTAACGGTCCCTAATGAGGGATAACATTTTAATACAACTCATATAGGGTTACAGGAAATCTTGTTATATCATGATGGGGTCTTTTGATTGCAACTGAAACAGACCAGTTTCATATAGATTCCATGTTAGAAATAATTGCAAATGTTCAGCAAATAACCACATGCAAATATCCACTAGGTCAAATCTCATTACAACAAATCCAGTTTATAAAAAGCAAAAAACAATCACCTAAAATATCCCTAATGGCATGAAAACGTTCCCCAGTCTTATTTGCAGGTTAATTGATTTAAAAAAGGAACTGATGCAATAAAAATCATAGTTTGGGCAATCCTTTGAAATTTTATACAATGCCATTTGGTTTTCATATAAACCTAATCCTGGAAACATGTAGAGTAAACTCATAATCAGAGTTAGGAGATGTTAATCAAAGAAGGCTCTCAGGTAGAGGTGATTTTTTTTTTCTTTTTTCTAGGCAGGGAGGAAAATTGAGGCCGGGATAATTGTCTATCACAAAGGCAGGGATAATTCCACCAAGTCATGGTGGAATGAGAGGGCAGCAATCTGACAGGGGAGAGAGAAACGCTGGCAGAGGGTTCAAGGCCTCCAAGAGACAGGGCTAGTTCTTGGGCTGAGAAATAACAATGACATTTGAGGAAGAACAGTTCTTACTACAGGAAGGATTTGCTGAACACTGAAGAAACGGGCCACTTAAATAATTTTCTGTGGCCTCCAAAGCTTCAAATAGATCCCAGGTGCCCTGAATCTCCTAGCTAAAATGGTTTCTTTTAGCATCACTTGCAAGGAGTTTAAACCGTCGTGTAGCTCTTGGCACACAGGACCCAGTTCTCTTTCTCTAACTATTTACCCCACAGTGGGCCTGCCCAGTAGTTGTAACCATGCACTTGGATGAGTTCAGCCTTGCCTGCCTCCCTGGAAGCCATTTCTCTCTCTTCCAATCTTTTTCTCCACTGGGATTTCTTTGGGAAGATTAAGAAGAAACAGGACCCGTAGTGCAGGCAGGACTGCTCAGGGGATGGGAGATTGGCGGGGGGGGGATGGAAGGGGTGAGGGATGTGGGGAGTAGCTGGGGGGTGGCCCACATCTAGGGGCAGTGGAGTTGATAGCAGAGCTTTCCAGTATACTTGGCCACAAAAGGTGTCCAAGAATGTGTCTCCCAGGCATTAATGTGACAATCATAAGTTTTAGAAAGTTGAGTTGTCTTCTAGGCTGGAAGTCAAGAAAGAGTCTATGGACAACAACCAGAAGCAAGTCAGATTTGCGGCAGGCAGATTTGTGAGGTAGAGGCAGGCAGGGGTCTGCATTGAAGACAATAGGTGTGACAGACAGAAAGACACACCGCCCGCCCTGTCCAGGAAGGATCTGCCGCCCGGCCGCAGGAGTGGGCGCAGCAGGCGGCCTCCGCCTCAGCTGTAGACAGCCACCTTGCCCAGGTCACACCCAGTGACTGAGTCTGGGGGATAAAGGCCTGGCCATTTCGCCTCAAGAGGGGACAACGTAATAGGCAGTACTCATTCTAGAGCTCCCTGCCAAGCTGGCAGACTTCTCTCTGCCCAATCCCAAATTCTTCCCCCTTCCTTTCACAGGAGTAGACCCCTGATGAACATCTTGCTGCTCAAACTCCATCACAGCATCAGCTTCCAGAAAACTCAACCTACTCTGGTAGGAGAGGACTCTGAACACGGTGCCCAGAGGGAGAGTGAGAAAGGTTCGCAGACAGCAGGTGCTCAGTTTGGTGGCAGCAGAATTACGGAGCCTACGGGCTCCTGTTGGGCAGTAGAGCAGATGGAATTCTGCAGAGTCAGGGGGTCAGGGCAAGGCGTGTGTCACCAGGAGAGGGGGTGATTAGCCTTGATGCAAGTCTGCAAGTGCTCCCGGTGCTCCCTGGTAGAGCAGCGTCCTCGTGCGTTGGGCTGCCATAACAAAGCACTGTAGACCGGTGGCTTACAAACAACAGGCATGTATTTCTCATGGTTCTGGAGGCTGGAAAGTCTAAGACCAAAGTGCCATCAGATTCCGTGTCTGGTGAGGGTCTGCTTCCTGGTTCGTTGACCTCCCTTTTTTTGCTGTGTCCTCCCGTGGTAGAAGGGGCGATGGGTCTCTTTGGGCCGCTATGATAAAGGCACTAATGCCATTCATGAGCACTCCACCCTTATGACCTAACCACCTCCCAAAGGCTCACCTCCTAATACCATCACCTCGGGGGTGAGGATTTCAACATATACATTTTTGGGGGGCGGTGAGAGAACACAAACATTCAGATCATCATGTGCAGGCTGTCATGTTAAGGTCTGGGCAGCCTTGAACCAACAGGTGAGAGAGTCAATGAATAATTTCACCTGGCTGGAAAGAGGGATGGTTAAAGAACTGAAGGTAGATCCTGGTGACAACCTGAATATTCCCTTCCTTCTGAAGCCAAAGCACCCCACGGCAGGTCCCATACCTACTGTTTGCATGTAGGAGGTGCTCAGTTAACAACCGAAATATAAACACATGGACGAATAAACGTGGAAGAGTGCTTGCGGCCTCACCCAGGGAGCAGTGGATGCTGGCATGGCCCCGGCCCTGGGGGAATGTGAGTGCTCCCTGCTGTGAGCATTTAACTAGGGCTGTTGAAGAACTGAATTTGTTTTGGTGTCTGTGGCTTTAAATACCTTTCAGCGCTCAGGCCTCTGGTACACAAAGTGATGGCTGACAGACACGATTCCAGCCAATTTACATATATGTACAGTTATTTGATTGGGTACTGATTTCTTTGCTTGTCAAACAATTCCCTCTTACAGTTGGCATGCCATGTAAAATGCTACATTCTTTTCCTCAATCTGCTCTTATAATCTACTTCACCAACTGTTCCGCAAATGAATTTCAGAAACAATGACTAAACAGTAAACAAAGTGTCTTTGTTTGCAGAGGGATGGATATCTTGAGAATCTTTCCTCCACCTGGATAATCTTGCGCCTATATCTTGCTGGAAGGGGAAAATGTGCATCTAGGTTTTGAGGAAGAAAAATAACTTAACCACAAGGACAAAGTTATGGGGACTATAAGTCTTAGCATTCAAGGAAATCACAGCTGATGATTAATTCCTAATGAAAGCTAAATGGAGAGCAATTTTACTTGATGTTTCCATTTCTAATTTGCCTTAACCATAATTTAAAGGACATTGTGAACATTTTGGAGACCTGGAGAAAGTATCTCACATAAAATATTATTAGGTTCAGTTTATGCCCTAAATGAAAATTTCTGGTAAAGATAAGTGAAAGGGTATTTTTAATTTGCATTTCTTATGTAAATATATTTGTGATTTCTGGAGGGAAATTTTTTTTTTTTGAAGAGATAATCTGCACTCTCAGGTTTATTTCAGCATTATCCACAATAGCAAAGATTTGGAAACAATCCAAACGTTCATCAGTGGATGAATGGATGAAAAATGTGATACACCTACCATATATATGGTGGACTATTATTCAGCCTCCAAAAGAAGGAAATCTCTGATTCTGCTGATTTCATGTATCACATTTTTTGATTTGCATACAGTGAACCATCCTTTCATCCCTGGGATGAGTCCCATTTGATCACTGTGAATGATCTTTATAATGTGTTGTTAAATTCCTTTTTTTAAAATTTCAGAATTATTACAGAGGTACAAATGTTTTGGTTGGGAAAAATTCTTTACAGAGTCTAAAGTATAGTTCATTATGCTACTTCTGTGTGGCTTTCGAATTCTGAGAGGCCTTTGAACTATGACTTCTGAGGACAGCCGTGGATAAGCAAAACAAAGATGGTGGCGTAAGTGTTTTTTTGTTTGTTTGTTTGTTTTTAAAATAGGTTTAGCAAATTGACTGCTAAGGAGGTTTAGCTCACAGGAAACAATGTGAACCAAGTGAATTCCACCCACCTTTCCACTAACACTGGCCTGCTTCTTAACTACGGGGATGCGCTGACGGTGGGGGAGCCTCATTCTCCAGTTTACGCAAAGCCTTTTCCTGACTTCAGTCTTATTTTGTTTTTTTTTTCTAAATCTGGCCTAATATCCTTGAGGTCTCAAGCCTGTGGGGCATGTCCCAATCCAACTACTTTGTTAGGTACATTTGACTTCTTTGTCTTCCCCTTGGCCAGGTTAGGAGTTGAGCATCAAGACAAGGTTAAGTGTCTTTGGTTAATACTAGGACATCCCAGAAACTCAGTACATCAGAAACCAAGGATTTCCTCTTATTGATGAACAGAAAGCAAGGGTGTCAAGCTGAGTGAGAAAGTGGTGTGTTACCATGTTTTTCCAGTCTCCACTGCCAGTAAGAGGGGACCAACTGCAATTGCTCTGGGAGGATGATGACTTGGGGTTGACGACACTCTGGTTTGCAATCCAGTGGATGGTAAGACTTCACGTACCTCTGGCTGTTTCTCCATCGGAATGCTCTGACTGCCATTCTTGCTATCCTAAGAATGGATCATTGAACATTCTTTCTTGATATCTGTCTTCCTAGTCAAAAAAGATAATTTCTCCTGAGTCATAAATTATTATTAATACCCAGAGAAGATAATTATAATAATGATAATGAAAGCAGTAACAACCATCTATTGAGCATCTACTATGTGCCAGGCACTGTGAAGAATACTTCATAGCTCTGTCATTTAATTTTCCCAATATTTTTAGGATAGAGACATCACTATCCCCATCGACAAATGATCAAATGGGGAGCCGGGGAAGTGATGCAGTTGCCAGAGGTTACACAGCTACAAAGTATAAGAGCCCCCACATCTGTGTGACCCCAAAGCGCATGCTTGTAATCACCATGCTGAGCTCTGCCAGAAGCACGGCAGGGGCTCTGGAGTACCTGAGAGTGATTGTGTAACAATGTCTCGTCGATCCCAGAACATTTCCTGGTGCACACTTGCAAAAAATTCCCTAGATCCGGAAGAACTTCGCTGTACAGAATGTGCGTCATCAGTTTCATAGATATTACTTAGATATTCATTATATGGCATATACTTATTAAACATCCACCACTTATTATTAAATATCAGTTAGATGTTAATTAGATATTCATTGGTTATTTATGACTAATTAGTTATTTATCATTGTAATTATTTATCAAATATTAAATAGTGACTGTGAAAATTTAAACTTCCACCAGCAATGAAGAGAATTTTTACTTTCTCCACATTCTTGTCTTCATCTGGATCTAGTATTGCCAGATTTTTTTTTTATGTATAATATGATGGGAGCTGAGTGCTATCTCACTGAGGTTTTGATGTGCATTTCCTTTACTACTGATAGATTGTGCAATATATTGACCATTTGAGTTTCCTCTTCTGTGCATTTCCTGGTCATGTTTTTTTTTTCTCTTGTTTTCTATTGGGTTATTTGCCTTTTTAAAAATTGATTTGTAGGAATTCCTTACACAGCCTGAATACTAAGAGGATACTAAGGTTTCATTGATCATTTGTGCTGCAAATATTTTCCTCTAGTCTTATCTGGTATCATTGTAAGGTGACTTTTACAAAGGTTTTATACAGTGTAATTTTACACATTTATTCTTAATTTTTTTCTAGGTATTTTTGCATCTCATTTTATAAATAGAGGTCTCCTATATTTTCTACTAAACTTTTAAGTTTTGGTTTTCATACTTAGGCCTATGTTTCATCTGAAATATATTATTATTTTTTCTATACCTTGAGGTATGATCTAAAATTATTTTTGCACAGAATAATCAATTCCCCCAGGACCAGTTATTATGAGTGCCTCCTTTCTACTCTCATTTATAACGCCCGTCTCTCCTATATCAAGTTTCCATGCATATGTGGGTTTGCTTCTGAACTCTGTCTATTCTTGTGCCAATACCGATTTAATTAATGTTTCTTTATAATAAGCAAGTCATGCTTCTTAATTCTCCTTGAAATGGCTTTTGTTATTCTTAGTCATATAGATTTCAGCCTCAGAGGGTCAATAATCTACTAAAAAATGAACTTATCTAATGAATCAAATTCACTGATGCTGCAGTGTTCAAGGGTTTGAACACACAGTGTACTGGATTTCACCCACCAGGTGAATTCATTCATTAATAAAATTCATCTGCAGCTCACCTGAACTAGCTGAAAGCTGACCCTTGAGAAACATTTTAATCCTCTTTCTGTGTTCAATTAAATAAAAGGCAGGATTTTGGTCAATTTGATTAGTAAACTGAATCTAAGGTCTACAGGTCAGAAGATAGTGATTTGGAAGCGCTGTAATAGTAGATAAGAATCACATGAAATCATATGAATACTATGAAAAAAGTTCATCTGTGTTTAGAATGTAGCCGTCCATTTGCATTTTACAAAGGCAGCCACGAGAGGGCAGAATGAGCACGAGAGTCCCGCTGGCTTCCCTGGGCAAAGGAAGATAAATCAGACCTAAATTCAGACTACGGCAGGTTGAGTGTGTTGAGCTGGTACAGGTGTTTTTTGGAGAGAAATGGTTTTCAGCTGTTATTCAGTATGCTGTTTGCTGCTGGCTTTATCTCAGCTGAAGTATTTTTACCCCCAGCACACTGAGAGACGCTCACTTCCTGATTGTTGAGATCAAACCTTTGACTTTTGTCACAAGTGAATGCTGTTTAATAAGATTAAAAAGGAAAAACAAACAAACAAGCAAACATGCTAACCACTTATCAGAATCTCAAACACTCTGACGCAAAGTGGAATGATTCACCAAATGATGTCGGGTAACATTTCCAACGAGGCTGCCTTCTAGCTGACCACACTATTTTGTGTCTACTGATAAAGGATTTCATTTATTTAATTGAAAGTTGCTGGGTGTCTATTTCATGGCCTGGGCGATACGTGGTGGCAAGCGGTCCACCTTTGCTTGTATTGCCAACACAAACAGCATGATTTTCTAGAGTGCTGATTTTTCACAAATAGAAAGAAAAGTACATTTTATAATTTTCTTTGCCTAAGGAAACAAGCCAAGCTATAATGCAGTTGTTCCTTTTAGGCTATGTAGAAGAGGTGCTGAACCCTCTGTGGGCGTGGAGCCTCAGTTAACCGAACCTCACTGAGAGTGATGTCTTCACACTGGGGAAGTCATGCAGAGTAGCTCAAAGAGAAGGTCTTTTAAATGAAAAAAAAAATGTTTAATATGGATCTTGAATTTGACTAAATCTACAGTATCTGTGATTATTACTATTGTTATTTAGTTCAAAACATATTAGAGGCTTCCTTTGGTTCCCCATGAAATTCTTCCTTCTTTGTCCTCATGGCAAACACTAGCTGGAACCTCAGCCCAGATGTTTCCTTCTCTGGAAGGAAACCTCAGACGTGACCAAGCAGCATCAGCTACTCTTTCCCTTAGTTGCCCTTGCGTTGATCACTGGTATGGCCAATGCTGGTTTGAATATCATGTCCCTGCTGGACCACGAGACCATTGTGTACAGACACCGGGGGTTGCTGCTCACCTCCTGGTCCCTACCACTGTCACAGAGCTGGGCACGTAGTATAACTCAACTAATATTTGCTGAATTGGAGTGAAGGTCACTCCTGTCTCCCCAACCCTTGTACGTGATCTCTGGAAGGCACCTTTAAGCTTTCGTATAACCACGTCAGTGTAGCCCAACATGCTCCTTTGATGCAAGGAGCTTCAGCCACGTTGCTTAGTTCTGTGCTGACACTTCGGTGTGTGTTCTCCAGAACTCTGGAATATCTGAAAACTGATTTACACTAGCTTAAATCCAAGATTTTTGACACTTCAAAACGTTGAATTTTTCTCATTCGACATAATAAATGGCTTTCCTGTGCCTATGAGTTCAAGGTTTATGTCCTGGGAGGATGAGGGAGGGTAATGAAAAGAACATGGCCTCCTGAGTCAGTCATAGGTGCTCGAATATTTGCTGCATAAATGAACGAATGATTCACAGGGTTGGAAACATTAAATATACCACAAATAATACACGCATCGAGTGCTTTGCGGAGCGATTGCGAGTTCTGCCAAGGTCTTGCTTTAAAGTTTTATCTCATTTATTCTTCAACACTCTTCGAGGTGGCTGCTCTTCTTAGCTCCATTTTACAGATGAGAAAACTGAAGCTCAGAGAGGTGAAGTCTCTGGATGCCACACAGCTAGCAAGGTCTGAGCCATGATTTGAACCTGCCCTTTTGACTCTGGATCCTGCTTTTTAACTTCTACACGTACGGCAGGGTTCCTGGTACATGGGATGTGTTAGATAAATAATAGATGTGTTCCCCTTCCCTGATCTTGCCACACAGACTCCTAAAGCATTTTTAAACATAATACTTTCATGGAATAATGTAGGCCTAAAAAATGTTGTGTGTGTGTATGTATATATTTCCATTCAATATACATATATTTCTATTCAATTCCTGGCCCTTCAGATCTTTCAGAAGGAAAGTCTGAAAGACATTTCAGTGAGGAAATGCCTGAAAGCTGCTGCATTAGATGAAGACAGGACCCCAAGTCTTCAGGCGTGTGGGCTTCCTGAAGCCACAAAGAGTCCTCAGAGCAAACTGGTCTTTCAAGGAGAGCAGAGTTTGGTCATCACAATGACTTTCCTCTCGTCTCCTCCCAACAGCATCAGACTTGCCTCTAAGATCCCCAGCTGGGAACAGCTTCAACTGGCGGATGGGATGGGAGCCAGAATTTGCCCTCCTGAATCTGGCCCGAGTGATAGACGGCATCTTTGGCCTGAAGAAGTGTAATACAAAGAAAATCCTAATTGCTACAGCTAAGTAATTAGAAGATCCAACCTATAAATCATAGTGCGGCAACCCCTTTAATTATGTGCACAATCCAGGTGATGACTAATGCATATTCTTCCCTAGATGAGCACATTTAATATCCCCGTGATGGCAACAAGTTTCAAGCTGATTTATCGTTATTTTGTTTGGTCAGATGATTTTTCTGCATTTTAATGTGTTTTGTGGTTACATATTTGCTGTGAACAAACAATGCTTTTCCCAGGTAGTGTGCTGTAAAGGGCTGGCTGGCGCGATGTGTTTACCATTCTTTCAGGCCTCTCGGAAATCAAACAACATTATGTACTTATTTTTAAGTAGCTGCACTAAAATCTTAAACAGTCTCCTTAGAGCCCTTCTTTTTCTGTCGGTATGTACACACACAATAAAATATTTGAAATATTATCAATTTTCTGAAGTCTCATTTTGACACCTGGATAGGAAGTTCTGATATGAAACTCTAATAACTATACAATCAGAAGCATCTACTTACTCTGAGGTGGTATCTTAATTCACAGGAGCTAAGGACAATGCATTCTAGCATGCATATGGTATTACGTTAGGCAAACCACCAAAATTTAAAATAGTAGTAATACGAACACATGGAAAATTTTAAACATGCACTCTGAAACCTTACGTTCAGATTTAGTGGAGTGGTGGAAAGATTCCAGGCATTAGAATCAGATAGATCTGAGTTCGAATCCCAGCTCTGCCTCTTATTAGCTACGTGAACTGAGACAAGTTGTTTAACTTGACCGGAACTAAATTCCAGCAAAAAAGGAATAAGCTCGTCTACTTTGCAGAGTTGCTGTGAGGATTAGTGACATTGCATGTGTAGCTCCCAGCCTAAAGCCTGGGACACGGTAGGTCCTCAGTTAAGTCCTAGCTGCTATTGTAATTGTAACCTGAATAAACGTGGGGCTTGCTGCTCACAGAATCCAAAAGGAACACAAATCAGATTCCAAAAGCCTCGATGATAATTTGTACATCCCTACAGAACCCTTTCTAGAAAGGACAGCAGAGGAAAATCGCACACACAACACACAGCCAAACTTCTTAAATGTCCTCTATTCATCTTTCTCTCCAAAGTGCTCCAACTCATTCTTATCCCAAGTTTTTCAAAACTCCAGCCCACACAGTTGCTCACTGAACATCTGCTCCCTGCGGTTCCTTCTGTGCTCCGGCCCTCCCGGCCGCAGGGAGATTCCTGTGTTCTCAGCTTCCTTCCACCTGCATCTCCATCCGTCCATGGCCTCATAGCAGCAAGCGCAAGGCCAGGAGCCACGCGTTGAGGAAACTCTCCTCTTTAGAAGGAGAGAGGGACAAGGTTAGACGTCTCATGCTCTAATACGTGTTAGTGTCCATGAAATTCTTTCATGTTGTGTTGGACTGACATTTTAAAAAAGTAGCTTAGGCTATTAGGGTGTGATTGGGAAGTACTGAGTAAACAGTAGTCGAGGAGGGTGCTGAGGATGATAATAGAAGGGTTAGGGGTGGCAAAGGGCAGGAGACAGGAGACGGAAGAGCTAGAGGGGGCCTGAGAATCACCCGCTGCCTGGGAGCCCCCAGTTGTGTCTTCTGCATTCCTAACAAATAGCTGATGGCTCTGGAACCTTTATCACTGTTCTAGGCACTTTTATGTGGATTGATTTATTCTCACACCCACCCTAGAAGATAGGAACTTTGGTATCCCCATACTACAGATGAGTCAACTGAGGCATAGCAAATCTCAGTGACTTGTCTGAGGTCACAAAGCCAGAACCCAAAAGCACGCAGCCTGGCCCCAGATCCCACATTCTTACCCATGGTATTATCCAGCCCCTGGTCACACAGAGGGGGACCCAGGGACTACTTCAACACTACAGATTAGTCTGCACCACATGAAGCCTTTTAGAGGAAAAGAAAGGAGGCCTTCGACTGCACAACTGTTCCCCTGAGCCTAAAACTGTGCTGGAGCATGGTCGGTCCTTGAGAAACATCTGGTGACAGGTAGACACACAAGGGTGTCTCATGGGAAGGGGATACATTTTAGTATGAGAAGAGAAAGGCAGAGATTCTCTACAACCATGCAATGGAGAATTTTCCCACAAATCCTATACTAGATGGGCCAATACTAGGGTTTCATGTCAAAAAATTACCAGCCATCCAGAAAGACGCAAAGCTATCAGAGTGGTTTGGGATGAGTGGAAATTGCTGTTGTTTTTCCTTAGAAAAATATGACCTGGAAGCATAAAGGATGTATCCTTAAAATAAACCTTCTTAAGAATTACACAAATATGCTAACATCAAAGGATGTGAGTAGAAGCATCAGGAACGTTGCCTGGCATAGGAACAATATCTCCCAGGAGGACATCGCAGAGAAAAGAACAGAGAATGTCCAGACACTATAATTTTGCTTTTGTTTTAAGGCAGTTTATAAAGGATTCTTCTAAGGTGCTGGCTTAAGGGCCCAGTTTAAACAAATGCCATTGAGACCCAGTAATACAAACTCTAAGTCAATTGTAGCCTCAGGGGACTTCTTCGCCTCTGTGGACATCAGAATTGTCCCTGTGCTTTTTGATGGGACTTTCAATAAAAGCAGAGGAATCGTTGCAGAAGGTCAATTTGTAAAAACGATTTTCTAGTGCAGTTTTTCCTACCCAACGTTAGGCTTTGGATTAGCATCCAAAAATGAAGGTTATTTCTTTCTATCCGGCTCTAATTCTGAATCTGTCGAGGGCTACCCGTCCTATTTAGTGCAGAGAATTTCACAGGCGGTAAACAGCATCTGGGCATCGCTTACCTCCTTTGATGTTTAACACAATTTACAATGAAAGCTTTGGGAGACATTTAAAACCGTGCAGGGTCCTAAATCATTAAAGGAATGTGGTGCTAGACTTAAAAAATGATAATTGAATGCATTCAACAATAAAGCTGCCAAATCTTAGTGGCCTGTTTGCTAGAGGCTCTTTTGGAGAAACTGAGCTAGATTGAAAAAAAAAAAAGCACATGGCAGAACTTCTCAAACAAGAAATTGTCATTACACAATTTAAACATGGGATTGAGGTAGGTAAAAAGAAAAAGAAAAATAGATTACCTAATAACATCAAAAATACTAAATGATCAGAACATAATCATAGTAGACACTTTTTGGCATGTTTGACCCAGATACCCTCCTACTTCTCTGAGCCCTTGTAATTGTTCGGACCATATATCTACAATCCCTTTTCAGTAGGGCCAAGTACAGCCTGGTTTGCCTGGGACAGTCCTAATTGACGTCTGTTATCCTGATGAAAATTAAAAAAAAATTTATTATGGTAAACTTCTAAAATACATAGAAATGCACAGAATAGAATAACAAAGCTCCTTGTTTCTATCCTTGTTTCTTTTCCTGTACTATTTTTAAACAAATCCCAGGCAAGATAATTCTAAAAAAAATAATTATTTTTTTAAAAAAGCACAATACCATTATCACACCTAAAATAATGAATAAGTCTAATATAGTCAAATATCAAGTAAGTCTAAAATTTTTACTTTTCTCATACGTGTTACAAATGCGTTATTTTTAAAGTTTTTGGTTTGAAATTAACATTCAAATAAGGGCACACATTGATGTGTCTATTAAATCTCTTTTCATCAATAGGTTTCCTTTTTCTTTTTTTTTCTTTCAACTTACTATTTTGGCATCATTATTAGTTCATGGATTTAATAATATTTTACATCTTAATTCATTACAGTCATTATCCTTATTAATGTTCACATTATCTCATGTTTGGCCAGTGGGAACTCCTTCAAGTTAGCTCTTGAGTTCTTTGACACGATCCCAATAGTCTTTGTTAGCTTCGTCGTTTCTAATATAACAAGCTGGCCCTCGTTCATCTTGCACATTTCCTGCGTCGATCCTGGAGTCAACTATTGCTCCAAGAAACCCTGTTTTCTTTAATGAGACAGTATTTAAAAACCAAGGTCTGGGCACTTAGGCTGCTCATTACTGTTGGTTTCATGGTTTCTGGGCTTTTTTTGGTGGATACAAACTAGGAAAATTTTAAAGATAAAACATATCATGAGTTTATGCTGATACTTCGAATTCAAGTTCAGGATTACAGGATTTTTATTTAAACCTTTTATCTTGCATTTGCATCTTCATTTTCTCACGCTGAGGATACCGAATCACTAGTCCTTATGTCGATGCCTTTTCTTACCATTCTGATCTCATGAAGCTTGTTATCAAATGGATTCCTCAGGAAGAGCTCATGAGAAAAATATTTAGAGTTCTTTTATGTTCATAGCAGTTGATCTTCGGTATTTGTACTTTGATGTAAATTTGGCTGTATAAAAAATATAATATTACATTTTCTTTCCTTGATTATCTTAAAGACATCATTCCCTTTTCTTTTGGCCTAAAGCACTGTTATGCAGCAGTCTGGTGGTAATCTTATTAATGTTTTATTTCTAAATGTCCTGGTCTTTTTTTGTCTGGATACCTAAAAGACTTTCTTTTTCTTAAAGTCAAGTAGTTTTTCTTTTCTTTTCTTTTTTTGAGACAGAGTCCTCCTCTGTCTCCCAGGCTAGAGTGCAGTGGTATCATCAGAGCTCACTGCAGCCTCAAACTCCTGTGCTCAAGCAGTCCCCCTGCCTCAGCCTCCCGAGTAGCTGGGACTCCAGGCATGTGCCACCATGCCTGGGTAATTTTTCTGTTTCTTTGTAGAGATAGAGTCTTGCTCTTGCTCAGGTTGGTCTCAAACTCCCGGCCCCAGGCAATCCTCCCACCTCAGCCTCCCAAAGTGCTAGAATTACAGGCATGAGCCATTGCATCCAGCCTAGTTTTTAAAGATTGAATTTCAGTGTTGGTTTTTCTGAGCTTTCTTCCCTTCTTTTATTCCTTTTCCTTCCTTCCTTCCTTTTCAGATCCATGCTGTGTCCTTTTAATCAATATGCAGTTTCAAATGACTTTTTATTTCAGGAGAGTTTTCTTCAATTGTAGTTTTCAGTATTTGATCTATTCCACTGCTTTGGTTTTCTTCTTTGAGGTGGGGGACTCCTATTATACATATGTTGCTTTATTAAAAAATTTTTGGCCTCTCTCCTATATTTGCTATTTTCTTTTGAATCCTTTTTATATCTTTATTTTTTCTAATTAATTTTTTTTCCCTTTTTTCCTTATAGTCCATAAGGCTTTATGTTTTATGTTTACTCATTTATATATTTCTTATAATTTGTTCTTAATTTATGATAAGATTTATTATTTTATTTCTAAATTTTTCCTGAGTCCTATAACCTCATTTCTGAATTTTTAAAGTTCTGACCTATGATTTTCTTTTATATTTTCCATAATTTTATATCATTTTCTTTATTTCTTTTAACTCATTTTGAAATATTAGTTACACTTTTTATCAATTTCATGGGCATCTTTTCTGACATACTACTTATTCTCTTCTTTATTCTCTTTTTTAAAATAATAATTTTGTATGGAATTCAATTGTAATCATATTTTGTTGATCATTGTTACGTAAAGTCAGCTTTCTTTTACTTTTAGGTGGGAAGGGTAGACTTAGAGCATTTTTTTCTCATTTTATAGTTCTAGAGCTCCCTTTTCTGATTTTTTTCCCATAGAGTCATAAAACAAATGAGGCTTCATACTTCAGAAAACGGCCCCCTATGTTGCCTACCCATAGTTTTATCTGGATCTTATTTTTTTCCTGCTCTCCTTGTCCTCTTCTAGATTCTACTCCCAACATTTCTCCTTAGTGAGGAACTTTGTTCTTGAAGGAAGTTTTACTTTGTTTTGAGAGTTCATAGGGCCCAGACCACTGTAGTCCCTCCATACTCTTCCGCAGGACTTTGTGCTCATCTGAGAATCCGAGTGTGCAAAAATCCCTCTCACTTTTTGTTGCCGCCTTCAAGTCGACCTGCCACATTCCGGTATGTACCTGCGGGGGATCTGGGGCATTCTATTCTCAGTGCCATTTTATGCCCCATAGCTTCCTTTTGCTCCCACCCATACAGAGACCACGTAGATCTTGTAGCTCTTAAAGATTTGTTTGCTTTTCAAATTTATAGGGATACCTGTCACTTAAGCTTTTTTGGCAGATATTGCTCATGGGTTTTGGCTTTCTTTTCTATTTGCTCTAACTGTAATTAGGGAAGCGCTGGGGAGATTAAAAAACTACACTGCCACTTCTGCATATTCTAAACATTTCTTCCCAATGTAATTTTTTTTGGTTTGTTTGTTTTTGTTTCATTTGATTCTTTTTTTTGTTTCTTTTTTTAATTTCAGAATATTACGAGGGTGCAAACATTTTGTTTACATAGATTGCTTTTGTACAGTTTGAGTCAAAGTCATAAGTGTGCCCATCACTCAGATAGTATGTATTGTACCCATTAGGTGTGAATTTACCCACCCCCTCCTCCCCACTATCACCTGCTTGATTTCCATTGAGTTTTACTTCCATATGTGCATGTAAGTGTTGATCAATTAGTTCCAATTTAGTATTGAGTGCATGTGGTGTTTATTTTTCCATTCTTGCAATATTTAACTTAGAAGAATGGTGTCCAGTTCCATCCAGATTGTTACAAAAGGTATTAGTTCATCATTTTTTATGGCTGAGTAGTACTCCATGGCACATATACCATATTTTATTAATCCACTCATGTATTAATGGATACTTGGGTTGTTTCCACATCTTTGTGGTTGTGAATTGTGCTGCAATAAACATTTGAGTGAAAGTATCTTTATGATAAAATGACTTTTTTTCCTTTGGGCAAATACCTAATAGGGGGATTGCTGGGTCAAATGGTAGGTCTACTTTTAGTTCTTTGAAATATTTCCATACTACTTTCCACTGTACTAGTTTGCAGTCCCAGCAGCATATAAGTGTTTCTTTCTCTCTGCATCTAATGACAGCATCTGCTGTTTTGGGACTTTTTGATAAAAGTTTTTCTCACTGGAGTTAGGTGATATCTCATTGTGGTTTTGATTTGCATTTCCCTGATGATTAGAGATGTCAAACATTTTTTCATACATTTGTTGACCATTGTCTATCTTCTTTTGAAAAGCTTCTGTTCATGTCTTTTGCCTACTTTTTAATGGGGTTGTTTGGTTTTTTCTGTTTTGTAGATTCTGGTTGTTAGTCCTTTACCAGATGCATAGCATGCAAATATTTTCTCCTCTTCTGTAGGTTGTCTATTTGTTACATCATACCAAACAGGGAAAAATTTAGAACTTGAACCAGACAAGGTTGCCCACTGTCACCACTTCTATTCAACATAGTGCTTGAAGTCCTAGCCAGAGCAATCAGGAAAGAGAAGGAAATTGAGAGTATCCAAATGGGAAAAGAGGAGGTCAAACTATCACTCTTTGTTGATGATATGATCTTATATCTAGAAAACCCCAAATTTTTGTCAAGAGACTCCTGGAATTGATAAATAAATTCAGCAAAGTCTCAGGTTACAAAATGAATATACACAAATCAGTAGCATTTCTACACATCAATGACAGTCAAGCTGAGAATCAAATCAAAGACTCAATACCTTTCACAATAGCAACAAAGAAAATAAAATATCTAGGAGTATATTTAACCAAGGAGGGGAAAGACTTCTTTAGGGAGAACTATGAAACACTGAAGAAGGAAATTGCAGAGGATATAACCAAATGGAAAAACATATCATGGTCATGGATTGGCAGAATCAACATTGCTAAAATGTCTATATTACCCAAAGTGATTTAAGATTTAATGCAATCCCCATTAAAATACCAATGCCATTTTTTTTGCAGATCTAGAAAAAATAATTCTATGCTTTGAGTGGAACAAGAGAAGACCTCGTATAACCAAAGCAACCTTAAGCAAAAAGAACAAATTGGGAGGCATCAATTTTCCAGGCTTCAAGCTATATTACAAATCCATAGTAACCAAAACAGCACAGTACTGGCACAAGAACGGAGACATCCTCATATTGCCATCTTATCTTTGAAAAAGCAAATAAAAACATACACTAGGGAAAAGAATCCCTATTCAGTAAATGGTCTTGGAAAATTGGATAACCACATGTAGAAGACTGAAACACGATCAACACCTCTCACCACTCACAAAAATGAATTCATAATGGATAACTGACTTAAACCTAAGGCATGAAAGTATAAGAATTCTAGAAGAACAGGTCAGAAAAACTCTTAGAGATATCAGCCTAGACAAAGAATTTATGAAGAAGACCCCAAAAGCAGTCACAGCAACAACAAAAACAAATAAATAACAAAAATAAATAAATGGGACCTGATCAAATTAAAAAGCTTCTGCATAGCCAAGGAAACAATCAATAGAGCAAACAGACAACTTCCTAATGTAATTTTTAATAGCATCTTTTTTTTTTTTTTTTTTACTTTCAGAAGTGAAGTTTGGATGATAAATTACATGGTTAACCTACTTATCCTCAATCAGAAATCCAAACAACTCTGAAAACCAAAAGATTTTGAACTCATCTGGGGTAAATTCAAGCCTCCTCTGAATTTATTTGACAGCAAAACCTTACCTGGCCTGACTTTAAGGTATTTATAAATTTTATTTGTCCCATTTATTATGAATACTCGTACATTTTCCTGCAGAGATGTTCATGTCTTTAATTTTAGAATGTGGCCCTAGACCCAGTGATGATGTTATATAATATACAGTATATGAACCACATTGCCATTATGAAATATGAAAAGCTGTAAAAAATGAAAAGCATTTGGATCCAAAAATTTCAGATAAGGAATTGCAGACCTATAAAAGACTTCACTCTCACTGCCACTCAAAATTGTAGCAGGATGGACATGTGTCCCAAGCCAGTACATCAGATCTTCTCTCCCTGGAATCAGAAATAGGAACTGTGGGCTGCTGGTGGGGCTGTGTATATCCAAGGCTTGAACTGAAAGGACCACAGAATCTCCTGGGGCAGCAACGTCTAACACACATGTGCAGAGTGACAGAAAATGTTAACTGAAGACACAGAGAGGTGCATAAAACAGGTTTAAAAAGGTCAGCTGTGAAGAGAAACTACAGGACTGGAAGCAGAGAATAAATGTTGCTTGCGTCAGATTTCCAGTTCATGATTTCAATCACTCATGAGTCCTTCCTTCCCTAAGGTTCTTTGAATCACCCGTGTCCTAATCAAACTCAGTCTGTTGCCTTAGCCAGCTGGGATGCATCTCTGCTATTTGCAGCCAGAATTTCTTTAATAAGACACACATATGGATATGAATCTTCTCCCCAGTGCCATCTCACGCAGGGTCTCCATTAGATCTCAACACAAAATGGTGCAAAGTCAGAGTCTAACCACTTACCCACTAACTCGTTTATTTATCAGAGAAGCTGTGAACTAGCACCCAGGGCTGTAGCACAGATAGGATACAAAGAAATGAGATATAAAGCAACGGAAGGTATTGTCCCTACCTTCAAGGAACAGCTCGAGAGTTCAATCAGTGACATTTTTCTTGTGGCTGCCCCCGCCTCCACCAGACGCTTTCCTTTAAGGCAGAGGTGAACATCTAAAAGTAGTGTAAAGGTCACAGCTGCAGAAATGAGAGGTCTGACCAGGATCATCTCATGCAAAGCACAAAGAGCCCTTAGACTGGGAAGAACTTGGAATTCACTCGTTCAGCCAACAACTCCTCCAAGTGTCAGGGACTGTGCTGGGCTCTGGGGAGAAGGCAAGAAGCAAAACAGAATAAAATTCTGGTCTTCATAGAGCCGCCATTGCCCTGGCAGAAGACAGACAGTAAGCAAACAAACGAATTGGCAGATGGATGAGAATTATGAAGAACAGTACATCAGGAAAGGGAAGAGGGAATCATGTGTGGGGCGAGGGTTGCGCTGTTATATGAGATGCTCAGGGAAGGGGAGGGCAGTAGAGCACCAGGTGAGACAGGTAGTGGGGCTGGTCAGGTGATGGCCAGGTAAGACTCAGGTAACAGTTCTCCCAGGCTACTACAGGGACTTGGGCTTTTAATCTGAGAGTGGTGGGAGGTGATTGGAGAGTTCCGAGCCCAGGAGTGCCATGGTCACTCCACCTGGGCAGGAACAAACTGAAGGAGGCAGGGTAGGAGCCGGGAGACCTCGGGGCTGCTGCAAAGCTCCAGGGAGGGGTGGTGGTGGCGGGTCCTGAGAGGCAAAGTGGAGGTGGAGTTCTGTGCTCAGGACTATGTGTGCTCTTCTTCCTACTCTGGACTCAAATTTACCTGACTCTTTCTGGGAGTTTTAACGGTGTGCTATTTTTATGATAATTATGTGCTGCAGGTTTATTGGCGTCTCATGTTTGATGTAGCAATTTATGAAACAATGACACCATTTCATACCTTTCATCTTTGGGTTTGAAGAGGATGACACCATTTCTGCTCTGAGGAAGCCAATTAATTAACCTGATTCCAACCTTTCTGCAGAGGAGGGTGCTATACTACGCCCATCTCAGAGCTGGTAGACTGAGGCCTTGCACTGCACATAAAGCCCATTTAGCCCTCGGTTATTCCCTCTGCACTTCATGAGCAGAATTGTGACTTTATAATATCCTCATCCAATTTTTTTTTGAACTTTTGGAACTTATATGTAGGTAGAAATGGGAAATATTTAGTCTGGAATCTTTATGGTAGAGAAAAGGGTAGGAATTCTAAATAAGAAGTTGACTTCCCTTCCCAGGTATATTTGGGAATGAAGAGTCTAGAAACCCTGTACAGTGGAGCTACTTCTCATGTACATTTAACATGGGCAAATTTCGACTCTAAGTTTAGAGAGAAAAGGCAGAAGAGAGGGGGCCAGGCGGGAGAGTGTTCCCATGGAAGGTGAGTCATGTATGTGTTTGCCTGGCTCGGCAATTCCGTGTGTCATCCACTGGTGGACATCAGCCAGAGTGACCCAGTGTCCTTAGCGGGTCCCAGTTCCAATTTCGAGCTTCTTGCTTCTCTTAGCATGGCTCTTGATTTGAAAGATTTGCATTTTGGGTTCCTAAGTCTAAGCCAATTATTTCATCTGGTGCTCAAAGAAACTGATTCGCTCCCACGCTGGAGGAAAAACCGTCTGTGCTAAATGGTCTGATAAATCCGTGTTTCCCCAGGAGAAGCATGGTACAGTCTTGTACTCCACAGGCGACGGGCGGCATTTTTAAGAGTAAGATGACTTTGCACTGGGTGCCCTCTTGTTCCTACTTCTCTGCTGTGGGGTCTTAAGCTGGGGGTCAGGGGCCTTCCAAGCAGATCTAAGAAGTGTGGGCACTCCAGCAGAGAGTGGCCCTTTGTGTGTAGTTGGAACTGATGTACACTTGTTTGCCAAAAGGCAGTCAAGTCTATCTTGGCATTTCTCTTCCAGAGTCACGGTCATATGTAACTATGTGGGCTGATGCACCTCTGGGGACTTAGAAGAGCAGAACAGTCAAGGATTCTTTGGATTTAGGACAGACCGAACAATCTTTGTGAGAGTGAGAAGCTGCTGCCTCCAGGCCCGATCTGTTCCTCTGCTTTCTCTGTGGAGGAGAAAACCAGGCAGTACCAGTCACACATACGTGTGTGTCTTTTCTGATTGGTCTTGGTTGCAGCAATAGGCCAGCTGGCTGTTTCGGAAAAAAATAAAGAGCTCAGTGCACATTGCCTGTGTTGGCTGGAATTCTACCACTCTGCCAAGGATGTCAGAGGGGCAGCATCTGCACCCACGGCTGTCATGGGCATTCAGGCTCTTGGATAACAAGATAAAGGGCAAAAGCTGAATTTTCTTGTGCCAAGAGGAGGAAGAGTATCAGAGCCAAGAAGATCAAACCACTGCTGCCGAGAGTGGTTAAATGGTACCCATTAACCTCTGTCAGAGCTGGAGCCCTGGAGCGGGAATTTTGCCAGAAATCAGCCCTGAATGAAAAATAAGGTTTGGCTGAGTCAGTCTAACCATGGAATGGGGGCATGGGAGTTTATAGTGAAAGGAGCTAAGCTGTTCCATCCCCAGTCTGTAAGGACGAACCCCAGGGTTGGAATCACGCATTTTGTGAATCGATGAGACGCAGGTCCATCCCTTGTCCCATGGAGGAAGGGGACAGAGGGGATTCCTCCTTCTTGTGGTCACGCTCCTGGCAAGCGCCACTTCAGATGGGGAGTGTGCATATCACTCCGGGCCAGGAGTTGGCCCATGTTGAGTGTCTGTCTTCTGACAACTGCTTCCCTGCTTCCTGTTCTTGGCATGTGGGGGACTTGCAGTTTCCTACCGCTGCTCGGATTTGTTGGCTCTCTTCTTCGCCCTGGCCAGAAAAGAATATTCGCCACATGTTAAATGACGGTTACATTGAACCGAGGATTTCAAGTGCTTTGCTAGAGAGAGGATTGGAGACACTGATCACCTGAGGGTGTCATCTGAAAGCCCACAAGCAAATACCCAAACACCACTCCAGAAGAGATTTCTCTTCCTCATTCTTTGATAGCTGACGAGCCTGGCTTAGCTTCTTAGCAAAAACCACCTTCCCCCCCCGCTAATGAATTTGAGTGTTCACCGCAGCCAGGTAAATAAGCTAAACACTGCACTGAGCTTTATGGGACAGTCATTAACAAAATCCATTTATCCCAAAGCAAAGAGCCCTAAAATGAGGCCAAGAGCAACACACTCTTGCTGTCTGAACAACTCACTGCTTAGCAGAGTTGTTGCTTCTGATTTGTTCTGGATCTTGTACTATTTGGGTTTTATTTTTCCAGTCACTTGAACTTTCCCATTTAATGTTAAGGAAAACTGATCACTTCTTTTAGGAGTCAATTCTGTTTTTCTCAAGTATAGCAGGTCCGCAGAATCTGAGGTTGGATGAGGTTCCATCCCAGGTCACCCTGCCTCTCTGACGGGGAAGCAAACTAGCAGCTCATTTTTAGAGGGTCTTTATTAAAGGAAATTTAATAAGCAATTTTTGAGCAAATGTACTTTAGAATAGTATTTTTAAAACTGTAGATGATACCACAAGTAGTTTAGGACCAGCCCAGCATAAAAAAAAAAGAGTGAACTGAACAGAATAGAGCAGGACCGATCAGAGCATGTCACCTACCATAAAGGTAAGACTCATGTCTTGAAATTTTGTTCCAGTTGCATGTATGTAAGTGTGACTGGGTCACAGTGGAAAATGCATTTCTTATAGCGGATCATAGTCAATAAGGCCGGAAGGTCACGGTGTATAAGCGACTTGGGTTCCAGTCTCAATTCTGCCACTGCCTCTATGACCTTGGGCAAGACGTTTTCCTCCTGTGAGTCTTGGTTTCTCATTGAGAAATGAAGCAAATCTCCATAAAGTTTCTTCAGTTCTAAAATCCAATGATTAAAATTCCAAAAGAAATCAATTTCAGCATTTAACAAGTATCAATCACACAAACACAAAAATTCTTCTGCATCGTAGACCTCTGTCTTCTGTGTTTTGGAAAGACATTCTTCCCAAGGGTCTCTGAAGTATGCAGACCATATAGATGGGCAAAACCCAAGAGGGTAGAAGCCACTTTATTAAACCATCTTGGCTCAGGGACAATCCCTTTGGGTTTCCAATGGAAATTTTATACCCGATTTCTCTGGTTACACTACAATTATATTTTGATTATATTTGAAAATATACATTCATCCTCTTTTGGATGGTGGGGAAAGGCAAGTAATTGCTCAGGAAATGCTGAACGTGGTTAATTGGGAAACCACTCCCAGCCAATGTTGAGCCTTGGGCCACTCACAGTCCCTGCTTTGTGTTATGACTAGTGGGATATCAGAGAAGCATTGATCTAATAAGTGCAACTAAGAAGACCAAGAGTAAGTCCAGCCCTTGGGTGGACAGAGATTGAGGGCTGCTTATTGCTAGGCCAAGGTTCTTTTCCAAGACAGTCTTTAAAACTCTTGATTTCTTCACTTCTAAATTCATAAGCACAAAAGAGCATAATTTGGATGGACCACATGTTATTACTTGAATCTCATTCTGGCTGCTGGGTATCATCTTCCAAATTAATAGCTCCCCAAGTCACATAGAGAAAAACCGAGGCATCTTAGGCATAGCCAGGAGTCAGCTGTGATCTGGGAGTTAAAAAGTCTCTCTCTAGGAATGGTTCTTGCTATACAGCTGGAGTGTGGATGAAAGTTGGTTCCTGTTCTTCAATCTCAGGTCCGAAGATAAACTTGAGCTTTGCAACAATCAAAAAGCATATGTTCATTACTACCGTCTGCGTTCATTGTCTAACTTTACCAGTGAAATTTTGTGGCCACCAAAATGTAGAATGGGAAGGAAGCCTACAAAACCATCTCATTCAATGCCCTTATTTTCAGAAGAGGAAAATGAGACACCCACTTCTAGCCACCTTTTCAATGTGTGGATGCATCAAATGCTTTTTTCCATAAATTTTATGGAGATATTATTTTGCTCTTGAAGGCTGAATATTGGTAACTGGTTGGCTAATTGTAAGTGAAGCTTTGCTTTACCTTGGCTTTTGCAATATTGAATTTCAGTATCGGTAAACACAATGCTTACCAATCCCATAAGAAAATCTGACATCTTCTATCCGTGACAAAGTCGTCTCAAAACTCAAAGCCTGAAATGCCTCGACATATACAAGAAAAGTAGTGGGTGGGGGAAAGGGACTTTATTAGCTTTGATTTTAACCCCATGCTCATAAATGATGCAAAATGTGTCATTTATATTAACAGCCCAGAAGAGCAGTTGCCAGTTGTAATATAAAAAATGATACCACAGAAACTGAGACCCGGTTGTAGCAGATACTCTGTCAAAGGAATGATTTATAATCTGGAAATACAAGCGGCAAGAGAGGCCCACCAGCTAGGGCTGTATCATCTAAAGCAATCAAATCCCACAAATATAAAGCAATTTTGTATTACCATTACCAAGTGCTCCCACAATAAGGACTCTTGTATGCCCAAGTTTAATATTCAGAGCAGAAACCACAAACTCTAACAGCCGCTCCTGGTCAAGATAGTTAATAACAGTTCCCAGGCAAAGGCAGCTGTAATAGCGTCGCTCCAAGCAGCTAGGGATTTGCTTGTATGTCAGCCTCTCTCTCTCTCTCTCTGAGAACTAGAAAATGATGGTGGGTCAGACATCCATTTGCTTTATATATTGATATAATTTCATCAGAATTTATGATGTGGGAATTATTGCACAGGCAAGAAATGTAATCTAACCTTCATCTCACACAATGCAGGAAAGGATTCTATGTTTTTGAGAAAAATATATGGATTTGTTGAATCAGATTACATACATGCAATCCTAATGGATTTCAATATTTCCTTGGACAAGTCATTGCTATTTGCATCGTATGTATTAAATCGGCTTGTATATAAGACATTTTTACAAATAATAAAGAATTATAATGCCATTTCTTCTTTCATTTTCTCAAGTTCTGGCATGTGTGTTCATTCTGGTAAATTTTAAACATCTGTGCATGTGTAATAGCTTATCCTAATTTCTGCAGCCCATATTTAGACTCTTAATATCCAAATATTGCAATAACTTATATAATTCTCTTTCATCCTTATGAAGAGTTTGTGGAATTTCAAATGTCAAGTGGAGTAAATGCTGACAGCCTTTGAGGACCATTTCGTAGATGATCGTCACAGTGAGTCCATAAGTTCTCCTGTTGTTTGGCCTTTGGAGCCATTTTTATTCCCTTAAGTTCTATAACCTTCTTCCACTGCAATCTGCATATAAAATATGTTTTAAAATTAAGGGCTTTCAAGATGGCAGCCTAGAACTGCGATAGAACTAAATGTTCTATGTTTCACCTAGAACTAAATGTTCTTCGAATCAAAAATTCTTTTCATGTATTTTAAGACAGAAATGACATCTTACAAATTCAGAGCAGTGCCCTAAACCTGTATGTCTACAGAAGCATTTTTTGTAATAATTTTTGATTTCTGCTACCGACATGACTATGTAGATCAATGACTGTGGTTAATCCAGGCAACCAAAAGTCACTGTTAAAATTGTTTTATAAATGGTTCTGTTGAATTGCAAATACGTAGTCCAGGGAAGATGTACATAATTTGGAACTTAATTTTTGAAAATGATGTACCTAAAAGAAGGTGTCTTTAATCCCAATAGGAAAAACTCGTGTTAAATTGGCTGAGGTCTCCAAATGATAATAGCTACTCTTCATTTTGTACGTAGGGCCACATACCATACCAGGTGCCTGATGTACATCGTCTCCTGTCCTTACCTCCTTTCTACTTCAAGGTCAGCATTATTACCCTCATTTCACAAATGAGGAAGTGAGTGCTCAGAAAGGTTAACTGTCTTGCTCAAGGATGCATGAGTAGTAAGAGACAGAGCCTGCATTTGAATCAAGGTGTGCTGGATTCCAGAGCTTGGCTTCTTTTTAGTGCTTCCTGCAGCTGCTCCTTCCCAAAGGCTGGCCAGGTTAGGGCTCCTTTCAACTGTTTTTTTACCACCCCAAAGCCATTCCCACCTCTTTGTTCCTAGTTATCTCCTGCTATAGAAGTTCAAAAGTACTTTCTGAGCCATAAGCAGAGGTATATGGAGGTGGGCAGGTTCAGGCGGCCATTTGTTTCCTTGAGGAAAGACGACTAGGAACAAAAGCAGCTGAACAAACAGTCCTACCCCTTCTCCCTCCTGCCTTGCAAGGGATGATGTAGCTGATGTTGCAGCAGCCACCTTGCAACCATGAGGAGAAACTGAGAGCATTTCAGGCATGTGGTCTTGACATTGCCGAGCAACTGAACCAGTGCTGGTGGCTTCTCACCTCCACATGTCTTATTATGTAAGAAAAACAAACTCCTAAGATGTTTTAAGTAGGGGTTTTGTACCCAAATATCCCCTGTGGTACACCCACCAACCGCCATATAGAAAATTCATTCCGTCCCTTGTTTTCCATAGGAGAGACCGAGGAAGGGTTTTCTTACCCCTGAGCCTCTGGAGAGTAGAATCTGGTGAGGAGGGGCTGGGTGACTGCTCCCGGACAGAAGCCATGTGTGGAATGTTTAAAAGTTCAGGTGACTCTAAGCACAGATGTGAGAGTCTCAGGAGGGGGGAAAACCCAACAACATTTGCTATCACCTTAGAATCACCTTATTATCTTACTCACTAAATCCATTCTTGTCCTTTGAGAGGGTTCTTGATCACCGAATAATAACGTGTTTGAATAAAGTTGCCGAGTTGTGAAGCCACATGGGATTTACCTTTCTGTAATCTCCTTCCACCAGTCTTGTCCATCCTTATTTCCATCCTGGTCGTTCCATTAAGACAGGGTTGCCATATTTAGCAAATAAAAATACAACACATCTGGATTTCAGATAAGCAATGAATAAGTTTTTTAGAGTTAAGTATGTCCTATGAAGTATGTGGGGTAAGTATGACCCATGGCATATTTGGGACATATTTTATCTGGCAACTCTCCTTGAAAACTCTGTCTTCAGCCCAAAGAGCTCACACCGGGCCACCCATAAAGCACGTAAAGTAGCTCCTGTACTCGACCACTCCATGTCGTCTGCTTGCAATACTTTACTTTCTCATCTTCACCAATTCTTAGGTTTTTTTTTTATTATTATTTTTTAAATCCCCACTTCTGCTCAACCCCTTTGATTCCAGTGTCTGATGGGTGATTTCTATCTCTCAACTTTTAGCTCTTTGCTGTGGGCAGATCCACCAGGAGCTCCTTCTTCGCACAAACACGCCTGTCGAACCCTCCCCCCAGCAGCACCGCCCTCACAGACCGTTCCCCCAGCACGGGAGCAGGAAGACAATTCTCCCATGTTAATGGTGATAGTAGCTTTATTTCCACTTTGATGATGAAATGTTGTTCATCCACTTATTTATTGGACAAACAGTGATTTATTTATTGGACAAACATACTATAATACACGCCAGGCACTGTGCGGAAAGAATGAACAAGATATGGTGCCTGACTTTGAGGAGCCCACAATGAGTTGCAGAGATGACCTAACGGCAAGTGATTGTGATACAGTGCTAGTGACGCTAACACGCAAATAGATGATGCTCACAGGATCAGACGAGAAAAGGACCTTCTGCATTTACCAGGGGCGTAAATGTCGCTCCTCTAGCATGGCTGCTCTTCCTGTCCCTTATCCAAAACCAACCTTTCCTATCGGCTCGGTTTTATACAATTTCCCACTGATCCATCACTCGCTTTATTGATTTCATGGTGCCAGGCTGGGACATACTCTGGAAATTCCCAGAGGGCAGGCACGCGGCCCTTCGGGTCTGCCTGCCTGCCTCAGCGCAATGAAGGTCCTCAACAATATCTGCAGAGGGAGACATTGATGTGCCTTTGAAAGCAGGGCTTTTAAAAAACAGAGGAAACGAGAGGATTATGTGGCTTTTTAAGGGCTACGGCACAAGTAAGCTGCTGAGCAGCAATTAGAGGTCACGGCTTTGGAATTTATAGTCACTTGTCAAACTGGTAGAGTCAGGCAAGGGTGGTATACACATAATTCCCAGCGACATCCAAAGCAGAGTATCTGTGGGCCATTTCCTGTTAGTTACCTTGAAACAGACCTGATGTGTTGCTTTTAAGCATTCCTAAACTACACGATATTTACATAAACACTGGTGACATGGAAAGACTTCTTCTCACCTGCAGTGTGTTGTCACATATCTTTAGGGGTCCCTGTTGGATCCTTGTAGCTGGCCAGGGTCTCTGCACACTATATGTATTTAGAGAATCACTTCTGCCTGTTTGACTATTCGGTAGGTCTGTTTTTACTTAAGAGCACGCAGAATGGAAATTCAGCTGGTAAATTAATCAGGCCTCGGTGAAATGTGTCTACTTTACTAGTAAGATTACTGAAATTTACATTTTTGTTACTCTTCGATGCAGGCAGGCCTTTAATTCCTCTTTGCAAGATCTTTCCAGAACACACCTCAGGAGATCCAACTACTCCCATAATAATGTTGAGGCAATGTGAAAGGGGGAATTAACTCTATTACTGCGGTTTACTTTTAATGACCATGTAGGGATAAGGGGCTAAGCGTGAGTTTACACTAGACCAGGCAGGGCTGGAAAGTGTGGTTACCCCCCTAGCAGCTCGAGGCCTTAATCAGATTGTCTTGTTGAGTTGCGCTGCCTAGAAGGCAGGGGTGCTTGCGCACCAAAAGTTGATGAAAAGGCAGCTTTTATTATAGATTTTCATTGGGAAAATGTGCTCTACTTACGTCAAGAATGCTCAGAAATAATACTGATTATCATTACTGCCCGAGAAAAGTGACAGCTGTTAGCATTTTGAATTTGTACGATGTCAAATGGGTTAAATGACAGAATGACCCCATTGATCTAGTTCATGCTGCAGAACATCTGATTTGGATGAAGTCAATTAAACATATCTCATGGCCAACATTTGTTTGCTTGTTTCTCAGTCCACAGTGATCCTCACCTAAGCTCGTATTGCTGCAGACACAGTGTATTGCAAAGTCTCCTGTCTCCTAACTGTTCTGTTGCCTCCGGTCCTCCTTATTCATCCTGCATATTACCTCCCAACTGGTCCTTTACAAATACCTTCTCTAGAGGGATCAAACAAGAACCACAGGAACATCCCCCTTTTAAATTCTTTCAACAATCTTTAACGTTATCTGAAACATAGCCCACTTCCAGAAGTTTCAGCAAAGATTGGAAAGTGAAGTTTCAGAATGCATGAATAAAGAGAATCAAAAGTAGTTTTGAAAATTGGTTTGAAATGTGAGAAAAGACTCCTTCTGAAATGAGTATTTACCAAAATACCCAAAATATTTCTGAGGATGGCTGGAGTTTATATTCAAAGAGATAACCAAAGATGCATAATTATTAAACTTGTGCATCCTGATATGGGAAGAAAGAGAGACAGGGAGGGAAGGAGGGAAGAAGGGAAGAAAGTATGGGGGGGGAGAGAGAGAGAGAAAAGAAAGGAAGAGAGAGAAAGAAGGAAGGAAGGAAAGACTGAGTAGAAAAGAAAATAGAATTAGCTCATCATTGGTAGTATAAAAATCAAAATTAAAATACTAAAATTTTATCAGTAAAATGGAAGGTAAACTTGAGTCATATAAGCCAAATATATAGCAAAAAAATTAGAGACAGAGACTAGACCCAAGGTGAGTAATAGGAACCCCTGAAGAAGAGAGGACTGTGTACATGAGACTGCAAACTGAGAAGGCTCATGAAGTCAATGTGAGACAGACAGAGACCAGCACCAGAATAGAGCCTCATGAAAAGAAAGGGGATGATGCTAGTTTACAAGTGAAAAAATTGAGGTTACTTATAAGGGAAAACGAACTGGAGAGGCTTTTTATTCTTTCTCACTTAAATGATCAAAGTTAAAACAGTGGAATAACATTTCCAGGAGAAAGAATGTGGCTAAAGAATGTTTTTCATTCAGGAAGGCAACTGAGTCAGTCCTTCATTTATTCATCTAGCTCAGAGCTTTTAGGAAACATGGAGGGTCCCGGGTGCTATGGGGGAAGGGTAGAAACACAGGTCTGGGGGATGGGAGGGAACCAGCCAGGGAGCAGCGGAGTGCAGAGGGCTGGCAAGAGGGAAGGCTGGGTGGACTTAAGGATAATCATTAAGAATGATTATCAAGTGTTTTCAGTAATAACTGTAACCATCCGCAGAGGTGGGACCTTAGCCTACAAGCCAAAGAGGGAAAATGAAATCTCCAATCGTAGAATAATCCCAATATAGATCCCATATACACAAACTGGAGCAGGGCTTGTTTTGTTGTGGTAGGTATTATTGATATTAATAGTTCCATTTTACAAATAGGAAACTGAGGCTCAGTGAAACCAAGAGACTGGATTACATTCCTGATTTTAAATCCAATGACCTTTTCACTTGTGGATTTCATAAGAACCATACAGTATGATAACAAAACACGGATCAAACGTAGTAGTAATTATTTCGCTGCAATCATGACTATCCTAAGCACTTACAGTACTGCCTGGCACATAGTAGGCCCTCAAATGAACGTATTTCAAATGACTGGCTTACTTAATTAATTAGCTAATTAATTATAACAGTGTAAATGCTCAAAAAGTGCCTCCATTAAAAGGTAAACTATCAAAATCAATTACATAATTTAATAGAAGAGACACACTGAAAAGAAATATATTTATACAAATATAGTAAAACAAAAGCACGAGGAAGAGGTATTAAAATGGAAAAAAAGAAAGCAGGATCTAGATTATTAATAACAATAACATACTTTCAATAACAAAGTCTGATAAGGATAAGCCAATGCCAAAAGACTAACAATGGCACAAGAATTCTGAACAAAATGCTTAAAAAAAAAATCTCTAAAATTCCAGGTGGAAAAGATGGAGTGCCATTAGAGTAGGGGATTTAAACCTCATATTGTCTCCCTACATATCAAATAAGTAGACAAAAGGACATTGAGAAGGTTGAAAAGATATATCATGGTGGAATTAATAAATATGTGCTAGATTTTTATCCTATAACATGGAACAGTCCTTGTTTATGTATTCACAGAATATTTAGAAACTGAACACAAAATAATTCCACAAGGAAAATCTCAATAAACTTTAAATCCCCAAACTAAAATTTGTTAAAACTATGCTAAATGGGCCCCAAATTACTAAATATCTCAGAATTTATATATGCATTAAACACAGTACAATTGTTTCAAGAGCAGACAAGTAAGAAAAGAACGGTAATTTTAAAACCTATATAGATATAAACATATGTAAGTTCTAAAAGCATAACTTAGACTTTTTAAAATTAGAGGTCTTATTCTAAAAAAGATAAAGTGACTTAATATCCAATTTTAGGACTGTAGAAAAGAGAGAAAACAATAAGCTGAAGCAAATAAGTAGAAGATAATAACAAAGATACAAGCAGGAATAAGTAAATTATGAATATGAAATTAAATAATTGATAAATAAGTTTAAGCACTAATTCTTTTAAAAGATTAATGTATTAGAAAAACATTTGGAAAATGTAATTGGGAAGAAAAATCAAGAAACAAAGCTATAAATAAAACTATCAAATAATATTACCACTTTTCTTACCAACACCAAAAGGCCAAAAGAGCCAATAGATTAATATAAGGAATAGAAAATTCCTATTATATTAAATTGTTTTGAACATAGAAAAATATATATTACCTAATTCAGTCTCCATGAAAAATAGTTTAATCAATATAATTCTCATCCAAAATAAGATGAAGATAACAGAAAATAGGATTGCAAAGACCTATTAATATATATGTAAAATTTTGAAATAAAATGTAGTAAGAATCATTCTTAATCATTAATCATTAATACTTTAAAAAATAATAGCCCAGAGCACTGAGTTTATTTCTAGAATGCAAGAAAAAGTTCAAACTAAGAATATAATTACTGAAAATAATTTGTGAAATAATTTACACTTGTAGATTAAATAAGAAAAAAACACATAATAAATATGGCAAAAAAAGAATTGGACAAACATTATTTATTTCTAACCTTAAAAAATTTACTTGGAATAGAATATTCTTAATATGCTAATGAAAACCAATTTAAAATACAAATAACTAATGTTGATAGGCATTGTGAGGAGTGACTTTAAAATTATAGGCTTTAAAAAGTACCTAGGGTCAGCTAGTCTATGGTATTGGTTAAATACTTTTAATGATATCTCTGCTGGAGGAAGACTGACATCTTCTAACAAAGACTGATAAGCTTAGAAAGCATATGTGCTTGAATAGAAAGCTGCTCACTTGCTTCAGGCCAAAGAATTACGTGGGGTCAGTGACAAGATTCTATGGCACAGACAGTTACCTACCAGATAGCTATTTTTGCCCCTTCTCTCTCAAATGGACAAAAGTTTACTTGGGCACATTGCTGCTGAGTAGAAAGATGACATCTCTACCTGGCTCCATTATAGCAGCTAGATGTGATTGTGTGTCTCAGCTATGGCCAATGGGCTGTGGAACTTCTGGGAAGTCTTATTAAAACGTGGGAGATGTACCTTTCTTTCCTCCTCCTTCCTTCTTCCTGCTGCGTGGAATGAGAATATGATGACTGGTGCTGCAACAGCCATTTTGGAGCATGCAGGTGAAGGCCCTTGTGGGTCAGAGCAGAGAGCTCTTCCATCAGACTCAGGTTGAAGGAGCCTGAGCCTTAATGACTGTGAGTGAATCTGTGAGACTAGCTCATTTGAGCCATGGTTTCAAGAGTTTCTATTACTCACACCTGAATTTTATCCTAAGTCATAAAATTCCTAAGAAATAATTTTGAATACATAATAAAACATCATAAGCAATAAGGAAATGAAGAAAATGAGAAAAAAATGCTTTATTCCCTTACTTTCTATATACTAAAAATAATCTGTACGGATAGCTGAAAAAAATCAAAATCAGTGAAAATCAGCCAAAAATAAAATAGAATCTCAGATATTTGGAAGAATGAGAACTTTCTAAAGATTGAAGCAGTTTAAGGAATTGAACAGTAATAAATTGCAAATGAATTTCAAAATGCCTCTACAGCAAAAATATAGAAAATAAAAATAAATTGCAGCAGCCTATTAGAAAATATATTTATATAAAAAACGACAAACTGCAGTACTTTTTATAGTATATAAAGATCTTAATCACCTTTATAAGAATAATACTAAGATTCAGTATAATAAATGAACCAAAGATTTTCCCAATTTAAGTATGAAGAGATACATATAATTTGTAATAATGCTTAAATTAGCTAGTAATAAAAATGCAGATAAAAATACCATCTATTTCTATTAAGTAAAAACCAAACTCCTAATACCTAATAATTATGAGATTCTTTTTACTTAAATTGGCAAACAATAATTGTTGGAATTAGTAGAAGGTAACATAATCCTCTTGGAAAAAATTTTAGTAATACAATTCAGGATCTACGAAATGTTCCTACTCTCTGACACAGCACAAACACTCTTGGGAATTAATTCAAAGGAAATAATTAAAAAGTAAAATATGGTATATGAAGGAACATATTTACTGAAGCATCATTTGTAACAACAAAACAATTTTTAAAAAACTCAAAAAAGATAAAAAGGAACTAAACAACAACCATTACAAATTATAATTATAAATATTATACAACAATAGAGAAGTTTTACATGATAACATTAAATAAAAAAAGCATATCATAAAATTGTATAATCACTGTAGTACAACTGTATAAAATGTAGGTAACAGTCTGAAAAAAAGAATGAAGACATTCTAAGAGTGGTGTCATGCTGAAATGATGGGTAATTTTCCTTGTTAAAGTGTTATGTACTTTGGTTAGGAAAACCATTTTGATCAGTGTGTGTGTGTGTGTGTGTGTGTTTGTGTGTGTGGGTGCATATGGTGTCACGGTTAGGAATTATATGACCTTGAACAGGTTACTGGAGATCTTTAAGCTTCAGTTCGCCCATATGTAAAAAGGAGATACTAAGAGGAGCCGCTTCATAGAGCTGTTACGGGGACATAATGCGGTAACACACATAAACACAAAGCACCAATGTCTGGCACTAAGGAAAAGTTCATCAAGGTTATGGAAGGAACAATGACTTTGGGAATGATGGTGACAATCCTATGGTTGTCGCTGTATCCCTGTTTGTATGCTTTCACTGGTTCTCCACTGTTCACAGAAAACTGTTCAAATTTCGAATCTTGACATTTAAAAGTCGCCATCATTTTGCCCATCCTAGCTACCTAATTTCATTTTCAACTCCCTAAGATGAGTTTTCTGCTCTAGTCAAGCCAATCTGAGATTTTTGTGTACAGTTTTGTAAATATTTGGCCACTGAACAAATACTGAGGAACAGTCATACTCAGGCAGTTCTTCACGTACTGCAGGTACATTTATAGTCTGGAGGAGGGAGACAGAAAACAGGTGAAGAAACAGAACAAGAAAACTTCAGCCACAGGCCAGGTTGCTATTGCACTGTTCTGCACTGTTCTGGTTGTGTTGGCTAATGGCAGATCGCACCCACTCTGATTGGTGGGTACCTGTCCCATACCTGTTGTTAAATATTTAATATCACATCTGTTGTTAAACATTTTAAATATTACACAGGAAAATCAGCATCATATCTGTTTTTTGCTTGGTTATTATTTTTAATAATAAAAATAAGTCCTCTTCGCCAACCCACACTCTCACTATTCTTCAAAGCTCAACCCAAACTCAACCATCTGCAACTCAGTCTCTGCAAGATGTCTCCTCCCACTGTTCTGTTCTGCTCACTTCTCCTTTCTCTGAACACTGTTATCTGTTCTCACTTTTCTCTAACTCGATAGGAAGATCCCCAGGGCTGAAGACATGTTACTGTTGATTGGTTGGGTTTGCTTTTTGTTTTCTTTTAACTCTTAAGAATTTCTCACGATTTCTATCCCGATGCTGAACATAATATATAACATATAATACAAATCTGTATTTAAACCAATGGAACATTTTAACTAAGAAAAGATTGTTTATTCATCATAATTCTGTTTTACCTCAAGAGGAGGTATCAAAATTGACCCATCAATAACTCCTAAAGGAGATTTTCTGAAATCATTTTCCCTAGGTCTGCTTCTGTAAGAGAGCAGTTCTGAGAGCAAACGGGTGTCTTGATCTGTGGCCTGGCTGGGAACAGTGTCAGATGTACAGTTGTGCCACATTGGGTGATTTCCTTACAACAAGGCCATTTAGCCAACATGTGAGCAATAGCTAAAATCTTGGGCCCGTCTTGCCTAATTGAAGTGCCTTCTTTCTAAGATGGTACGTTGTTGCCAATACCTAGACATCCAACTCAGAGGAGGAAACACAAGACGTAAAGATGATAGCTTAGTGATCAACTTGGATTGAGAGTATAACTTAGAGCAAAGCCTCTATCCTCACCTCGAAAGTGCCCTGTTAAAAAGAAATCAGTCAGCTTTATGCTGGCAATGCCCCAGCTCTGTATTAACTTCCAGATTAATGTCAGATCATACTCCGGGAATTATTCATGAAGCCCCTCTGTACAATGTGATTGCAGATTTTGGCATCAGAGTGAAGTCTCATTGTGTTATAGATTAGCTTCTCTTCCTGTACTACGGAAGAGACAATGATCTGACACAACTTAGTCTAGGGGGAAAAGGAGTTCATGTTTTTCACATGAAAAAGCATTTGTCGAGTGAGAGATCCCAGGTCTCACTTACACTCCACCTTGAGAATGGAGACCCGCAGCCACATTGAGAAGGCGCTGGCTCCAGATCCATGAATGGCGACTTTCATTGTGGATCTTTCCCAAGTGAATGGAAATGGCTCTTTATCTACGCTTAGGAATTAGTTTTACCAAACTGTAGCTCTGCTAATCTCTGCTACAACATCCCCAAATGTAGTTTCTGTGTGCGGATGAAGAAGCCTACCTGTTTCCAGGGAAGGGTACCAATCAGCAAACTAACTGCGATAAATCATTAAAGAGTATTCGATGTATCCAAAATATTAATGCACACTCAGAAGAGGTTTAATATTTTACTGCGAATTTCGTTAACTTAGTAATCAGCACGTCTTCATTGTGAGTTCAGACTGCGACTTTTAAAGGCGAAGAATGGCAGCGTGTTTCTTGTTTAAGTGGAGTTTGCTTATTTTACTGTGTTTACAACAAAGATAATGGTCTTGAGCCATTTTACATGGGTCCATCTGGTACATGGGTTTCTTACTTTCTACAAGATAAATGTGTGTGTGTGTTCACGAATGTGTATCTAGGGATCTGTATGTGTGTGTATACATATATATGCACACACATGAATATATACATATATAACTTTTATATAAAAATAAATATATTCTTATGATTCTAATTAAAATCTCTTATGGGAAAATTTAACAGAATATTTATCAAAATGGGTGATATATTAACCTAATAAGAACTTACATTTTTCTCCTCATTAAATTACATTAAATTACAGCCATCAATCCATATATTCTAGGTTCTTGGTCAGTATTAGCAGGTTAACAGGTTTTCCTAACAGATTTTTCAGTTTGTGAAATTTTTCTGGAAGAATAAGTCTGTGAACTACAATTTCTGTGAATGTGAATCAACTTTCTCCCTGTTGTCTCTGTTCTCCAATTATCAGATCAACCATTTTTTATTCAGCTGTTTGTCCGAGATCTATATCTATCTACATATATATCATCAGAGTATTGGGAAATCATCTGGATCATTTCATTCAATGATTTAGATACCTGAGCAATAATATTCTCATATGTATCTCATCTCTACTTGACTATATGTTTATAGATTTGACCTGAAAATGATTAGTTACTGAGAAAGGAGATTAAGGAAGTGAGAAAAATCAGCAAGAGATTTAGTAAATCCATTATGGAAAACTGCATGGAGTTTTCTCAGAAAATTAGAAATAAAATTACCATATGATCCAGCAATCCCGCTTGGGTTTTTACCCAAAAGATTTGAAATTAGTTTGTTGAAGAAATGTCTGCACTCCCATTCACAATAGCTATGTTACGGAATCATCTAGGTGGCCATCAACAGGTAAATGGATAAAGAAAATGTGGCATGTACACTCAATGGAACACTATTCAGCCTTAAAAAAGAAGGAGATTCTGTCATTTGTGACGACATGGATGCAACTGCAGGACCTTATGCTAAGTGAAATAAGCCAGGCATAGAAAGACAAACACAGCATGTTCTCGCTTATAGGGGGAATCTAAAGCAATTGAACTCATAGAACAGGGAGGACAATGGTGGTTACAGAGGCTGGGGGCTGGAGGAAATGGGCAATGCTGATCAAAGGATGCAAAATCTCAACTGGACAGGAGGAATATTTTTTTTGAGTTCTATTGCATAGCATGGTGAATACAGTTAATAATAGAGTATTGTACATTGAAAAATTGCTGAGAGAGTAAATATCAAATGTTCTCAGCACGAAAATGTTAAGTACTTGAGGTGATGGACATGTTAACTAGTTTGATTTAATTATTTCCCATTGTATTCATAAATCATACTACCTCTTTGTATCCCAGAAATTAATACAATTATAAATTGTCAATTTATAATTTTAAAGGGAGTAGAAGGTAGGTTACTAAAAATAGGAGTTTCACCCACACTGGTGAAAAAGAGGCCACCACCATGGGCTCATTCTGTGACCCAAGAATGTTAACCTTAATTTGTTTTCTTTGTAGGAAATTCATTAAATAAAGAAAAATGTAATTTAATATACTGTAGATTCTAATAATAATTTCACTTGAAGTTTTAGACAGATATGGTTTATCTTGGCCTGGTGAACTATATGCAATTATTTCCCTCTTACACCACTTTAGCTATTTGGAAAATTTGATGAGAGGGGGATTCATTATACACAGTATACACTATATATATATACCTGTGCCTTATATCTACAAATGCTCCACTTCATAGCAGAGAAAAAGTATCTTCTGGAAGATCTGCAATATCCCCAGTTCCTCTTCAGTAACCCTTAAGAGTGTTTGAGTTAGCACCTGTGCAAGCCTACCGATCCACTTTAATTCTGAGAACCCTTCAAGAATATTCCGTACCACAGTAGCATAGAATTTTTATCAAGCACTGAAAATGCAATTCTATTTCCTATAGATGAAACCTGGAGTGTAAGGATGTAATGTTTTGCTCTGATGTATTACTGAATTTGTGTTGCAAATCCCATGTTATTTTTTGTGGGCAAATATGTTCCTTCTGCTTCTCGGTTTTCCTAAACATGAAGTCTCCCCACCAGGATAAGGAGGACTTTATAGCTCTTCTATCATTCTTTTAGAACAGTATGATATTTTCCAGCACAGAGATCGCTTGGAATCTCTTGGAAAATTAGAAAGTAAGACCTCCAGATGAGGTTTTGTGTTCCATGATGATCTTTTTAGACCATTCTTTACCTTTAATTATCTGTTTACTGTCTGTGTGACCCATCTGTCTGTAAGCTCCAGATTGTAGAGACCGGGTCTGTCTTGTTCATATCTCTGTTCTCTCTAGCCTCAGATGTGTAGGCACAGAGAGGGCACACACTAAATATTTGTTGAATGAGCGAATGGATAGTATCCTCTTTAATGTGTGCCTAATACATAAAGCCATTTCAACTCTTTACCTTCCTTTGTAAAGTCCTACAAAGAAGAGATGAGCAATTCCTGTGAAGCTAGCTCTTTTTCTCAAGAATTGTGATAATAAAGAGTATTATCAATTGCATACTTCAACATCATGCTGCCAGAGAAAGCCAAGAAGACACTTCTCTGAGTAAGATTTCACTGAAAGTCTGTTTCTTTTCCTGGAGATGTGTCCTTTCTCAATTTAGAAGCTCTACTACTCATTCCCTTTGAGTAAATGTTAAAAATCCTCAAAATAAAGATCTGGAAAATCTGTACTCCTGTCTGTTCCACCAGGGGCATTTAATTTAGATCTCCTATATTGTGTCATTTATATGATACTACCCAGCACTTAAGGAGTGTTTTCTATGTGCTAAGTGTATACATAATATACATACGGGTTAGCCCCTTACAACAGCTGTAGGAGGCAAACAGTATTATAATTTCATATTACGAAAAAGTAAACTCAAGCTTGGAGAGGTTATTTTACTTGTCCAAGGTCACACAGTTACTAAGAGTCAGATTTGCACCCAGGCAGTCTGGTTTCATGGCCTTAACCTTCATGATATTTTGCTTCTTAAGGCTGTGAGAATATTATGAGGGTGGTCCTGATTTTGTGTTATTTTTCCTTGTTGCCAGATCCTTGGTGTCAGGGAAGGGGCACATATAGCACCTGAGTGTCAGAGAGAGACAGTTTTCACTTTGGTTTTCACGGTTTTCACTCTGACAAATTCTCTCCATGTTTTAAAAAAACCATAGCTATGCTTAAAAACAGAAGAGGCAGAATAAACTGCTGTGCCTGTACATATGAAGAGAGAAAAATGCATTTCTAAGAAGCTCTGGTAGAAAAGAAAAAATTTATTCCTTAAAACACCAAAATGCTTTGCTGCGGCTGAGTGAAAGACCCACCCATCTTCAGGGGAAATCTTGCGGCTATTTCTCCCAGGTAAGCAGCCATCGATCCATCCAGCAGAGGGCAGACGAGGTAGCAAAAATCTCCAGGTTTCCTCCAAACTGTGCTGCCTGGGCTCTTAGGCAACTCTGGGGACTTAAGCCAGAGGCTGAGGATGCAGGGTAAGATGGTTGTTGCCAGGCCCTTAGTACAGGGATAAATATCCCTGTTTCTATGGGAGGATAAATGGGCAATAAAGCGCCCTCGATAGAAGGACCTGGCATGTCTCTAGTTGGATATTGCGTGTGTGAGAAAATTTGATGCTTGTGCGTTAAATTTGGCATCAAAACACAGTTGACTCCAAACACTTTGGCGAGGACCTCGATTCCATTTTCATTAAGGAAAACGAAAGTGGGAGTGGGAAGGAAGCCGATGGGGAATCACAGAGCTTACAGGACGTTTAAACTCTTCAGCGATAAACTTAAGTTGTCCTAGATGAAAAAGAATTTTTGTTGTTGTTTTATTTTATCAGCATTGTCACAATACATGGTGGTAAGACCAGGAGGCTCTAAATTAGGAGACCAAGGGTTGCGCCCGTCTCTGCCATTTCTACATTCGTGACCTGTCACTTTCCTGGTGTTCTTGTCTCATGACAGTGTTGTGAGGGCTCACGAGGGGCTGGGGCATTGAAGTCAGCTTCTTAATATTTTCATAGAAAATGGTCCGTGCTGGGGTTAGACAGTGTTATCATTTGGGAACTCTTTTGAACTCAGAGTTATTTTGAAAACATGTGGCTTGTGTCCTGTAGTATGAGACAAAACTAGAAATTCAAAATCTTCTGGTGAGCTCTCAAGGATGATCTGTGAAAGACATGATAACTGCACGCACATGGGGACTGGCCGGCTCCTCAGCACAGCATTGCGTGCCCTTTCTTCCAGAGCGTTCCGTGGAATGCGTTGTGGATAATACTGATTACTAGGCCTTCAGAACGGGGTGACGATGCGACAGCACATTCTGTGGCCTTTCCCCTCACTATATTATATTTTTGCAGTTGAACAACATGGAATGGGCAAAAGGCTGTTGTTTTCTCATTTTGACAATAACGTAGCAATGAAACAATAACGAACAAATGAAATACGCACTTGGCTAGGAATCAGTGGGCTGAATTTCAGAGCAACACCAGTTTCCACGGCCGGGTTATCGGCACTGCTTCTTTATAACGAAATTACCGGCAGCTTGCTCAGCAGTGGTGGGTGAGGGGTCCGCTCTTACAAAACACTCGGAATTAGGATCTGACACTCAGGGGTCTCAGCTCTCCTGATATCATGATTTGTGCTTTCCTGGCCAAGGCAGGTGAACTCTTCATCTGCAAGTCATCAGGCTGAGCCCCCACCGGGACGGACGCAGCCAGCAGCGGGTCTGTCCTTCAAAGGGCACGATTCCTTTCTGTGCAGGAAAATAGGAGCAGCAGCCAGAAACTTCAATCAGCGCTTTCAGATACCAAAACTATGACACTGCCACACTGGTGTCATTAAAGCTAACTAACCATATTAAACGAATATTAAAATATGGGCTCCTTTGCATAACATAATGAGCAAAACCGCTTTTAAGTTTCTCCCGGTGCTTTGAGGTGAGGTGGCATTTACATTCCCAAACTTTGAAGTCGGAACAAAATGTACAGGTAGAGGGTACTAGATCAAATAATAACCAACTTCAAAAAGCATTTTGGCTGTTGGATGTCCCAGGGCTAATTTCCTCTAGACATTTTAAATGTAAATGTCTAAACTCATTTAAAAATTGTAAATTGGTCTAGGTTCAATCAAAAAGCATCCTGACGCAGAACAGGGAGACTAGGCTAATTGTCATTTGTTTGTCAAATGAATTCCATTTGGAAAGCAATGAAACCTCCAAGCTAATTCTTTTAAGGTGAGCTGGTAGTTGTATTATCAGTTAAATGCAGTAAAATGCATAATCATACGATGATAATGAAAACTGAACCTGTGTTAGCGCTGGGGCTCTGCCTGCCACGGGGCATAGAGTGATGAAACTTAAGTACTATAATGTTGCCTCGGCCACAATGGTACCAAGTCTGGTCTTTAGCCTTACAGACGCTTTCTTTGCATTTTAAAAAACTTTATCAAAGCACCGTGGCAATATAGAAAATGTCAAAGTGAAATGCACTGTAGGCAAATTGAGATTTCATTAAGTTTAAATTTATTGCTTTTGACTGATGTATTACCATGCTTGTTAAGAACCAGTAATTTGGAATATCTGTCTGCCTGGTAAAATAGCTTTGTCTCCTTGCATATTACTTTGTATAGACTTTGAAAGACCACAATAATTCAGAGTGAGCATGGGATGTTTTTTAGCAGTGTTTGGAAAATTGTTAGGCATCCAGTCTCGCATTCTGATAAACTTCCACACACTTCGCCAAGGTATTGGAGGTTAATTGTAGAACTCATCTTTAAGGGACTTTTGTGAGTCTTACCAAATGGCATGATGTGTCCAAAAGTGGAGAATTGAAATTGTCTCTTCTTCTAGTCTGTTTCTTCTTCATACTCATGAAGTGGGCATGGATGAGTGATGAATGACAAATAATGATGAAGGATACACCATGTTCAGGCAACGGAGAAACAGAACTATAGTGATTTAGGGAAGGCAGATGGTATAGTTCAACCTAGATATTTTATGAACAAGGAAAGGGAGACCCAGAGGTTACACAGCTCTGACAGAAGTAGATGAGATCCCAGGGTGCCCTGTGGCCATTAGGGTCTCAGCCTCAGTGGCAGTTCCTCTGAGAGATGTCTCCCCTCCCAGGTCTAGCCTTGAGGTCCTCCCCCACCAGCATTGAGGGTCTCTAACACAGCAGCTGGCAAGAATTTTACTCAAAGGGACACCCAGTAGGCTAAGGGGCAAAATTGATAATGTTGCATAGGTACTTAAATGACAGCAGAGAAAAATTTGCACAATACTTTTATGATGAAACTCAGAATAAGTGAGTACAATGGTTTGTAATGTAGGTCTACTAATGAGAAGAAAGGAATTCTTTTTTGAGAAGATAATATTTTACCCATTGGGGTCCAAATGTAGAAACCATTCTTAGCTCATGGGCCTATAAAAACAGGCAGTGGGTTGGCTCTGGCCACAGGGCAGGGTTTGCAGCCCCTGCTCCAGCACATCACACTAATGGAGTTTTCTCCACTGGACACAACGCTCTCTGGAATTACCTTCAGATTGTTTACTGTTTAATTATCAATCCGCTCTCACTAGAAGTCAAAGTCCGTGAGAACAGAGGCTTGTCTGTTCGGGTTGCCTTTGTTATCTCCAGCTCCTAGAATAGTGGGTGTGATTATTATTTGTGTGCCTGGTGCATGGTGGTTACTCGATTTATGTTAGGTAAACATAGAGTGAATTCAGAGTTTACCACCAAACCAAATAGATAAGAAGATACGTAACCTACCAAAAGGATAGGAGACGCTCATTGTTCCTACAGTACATCTTATCTGCCTTACAGCACTGGTATTATTTGGAATGAGAAATAAATAACTCAAACTTCACGTTATTTCTGATTTATATCAATATTTTAGTCCCTAAATTCTTTTCTAATTTTACTATTACAGGGAAATGATAATTAACCACAACATGGCATATTTTATTAATAACACCTAACTACATCTTGGTCATGATCATAAATGAGTTGCACTCTGTCCAGCTGCCATGTCACTTTTCAACCTCCAAGTCTGAGCTTTCCGCAGGGGAAAGCAGTACCCGTGCAGCCATGCTCATGGGGTCAGGTTAACACCCTTGTGAAACCTTTCCTGAGGACCCCAGCCTTCATGCAGCCCCCTTCTCTGAATACCGTGTACTCTGCGTCACGCGCTGAGCTTGCTCTATTCTGTTTCATGGCAGCACTTGGTTCTCATTCTTTCGTGGGCGTCAGTGTTATCTGCCCACATGGACTGAGTACGCCCCTGAGGGCAGAGCGCCTCTCCTGTTTCGTTGATATGGCATACAATTCCTGTTTCAGGCATGAATTTGCATTTTTTTATTAGAAGAACAAGATAAAAATCATTAAAAAGCTCATCTCAAGAATTTTGTCTTAAAACATACATGTACACACAAAAAGTGAAGAACTTTTCAAGGTATTTATAGCCAGCTCAATTTCTTATGTCACTAATTTACAGTGAAGATTTGTAATCAAAATTGAGACCTTGAGTCACTTCAAAAGTGCAACCCATAAATAATCTTTTCATTATTCTCAGTATAAAAAGCATTTTATGAAAATGTTTCACATCTAGGTTTTTGGTAAGGTTTTCTTGTTGGCTTCCAGTTAATCAAGAAATTCAAGGAACCAACAGAATCAGGTTTGCCTAGACTATGCTTAGTAGAAAACATGAGCTCTTCAGGAATCTGTTGTCTCTCTGTATATCTATCTCCTGAGTGACTACCTCTAAAATCTCTCCCAGAATCTCTGATACAGGCAGTCTATTCCATAAGACTCTGTTGGAATGGAGAAATCTCTGTTTTGCTAGCCTAATGAAAAGAATTAGTAGGAAGAGAGAAAAGGCCAGATTCCCAGGGGAGGAACTGGTCATTTCCACACTGATTAACATCAGAGGGTCTGGCAGGGAGACAGGTCCCATTGGTGTTCTGATCCAGGACTGGCCTGTAGGGCGATGGTTCTTAATGGGGAGAAGAGAGGTCAATTTTGCTCCCTCCTCTCCCGCCCCGGGGACATTTGGCAATGTCTGGAGACATTTTTGAAGATCTCAACTTGGGAAGAGGAATGTTACTGGCATCTTGTGGTTAAAGCCAGAGTTGCTGCTAAAGTTCCTTCAATGCACAGGACAACCCCCACCAGAAAGAATTATTTGGCCCCAAATGGCTATCGAGCCACTGTTGAGAAACTTTTTTTTTTTTAAGGCAAACTTTCTTCATTCCTTAGCTTCCACAGTGCAGATAGGGAGCTGGGGCTTCTTGTCTTGATATTTGGATCATACATAATGGGACCAAATAATACCAGTGATGATGAGATCAATGGAATCTGAAATTCAACATGGAGAGGTGCGTCAGAGAGTGTCAGTCCTTTGAAGCACATTAGGTCAATGAATTTGGAGGAAGAGGTACATCAAAATACCACCTCCCCAATGGTCAGCATGACCATCCGTTGCCTGAACAACTCACATATCCCAGTTGAACTGTACCTTTTATAGTCCTCCAGCACCCTTTGAAATCTCATTGCATTGTCAATTTACTAAGCCCTAACTAACCAAATCACTTATTTACTAGAGAATCTAATTTATAATGGGAATGATATGTATTTTTAAACTCTATATCATAGTCTAGAATCACAATTCACTCAATATACTTTCCATTACCTTCTGCAACCGTAATGACAATTAGATCTAAATGATGACTCTGAAGCAGTGTATGACCCTGACTCGGCAATGAAAGGTGATTTGGAGACACATATTATTTCATAAGGCAGGGGACTTAAAAAGGAATTTCAGCCAGGGTTGAAGAAAGGAGTTTCTTAGCACTGCTAATCAGAAAATTAAGTCAATTTTCATATTTTAATTTATCAACATTTTATGGTATATTATAATATTACATATTGAGCAGTTGCATCTTCATAAAAAACACTATGGCTTTCTCTGAGTTATCTATAATTCTCTGAGTTATGTATCTCCGAGTTATCCATAGTTCTTTATCTACAGTTCTTTATAGTTACTAGAACTTTACTGGATCGAATCTCTTGAAAAAAGTAGATAATATTATGCTCCAACTATACTAGGTGCATTTAATTGGGGCTATATATTTACAATCCTCACAGCAATCCACTGGAGTTTGTATTATTTGCTACATTTCATAGATTTCAATACTAAGGTTTAGCGCTACTAAATCAGTGGTCCCCAACCTTTTTGGTTTCATGGAAGACAATTTTTCCACAGATGGGGGAAGGAGGGAGGCAGAGTTCAGGCAATGATGCAAGTGATGGGGAGTGGCTGTAAACAGAGATGAAGCTTCCCTCACCTCCTGCTATGCACACACAATCCCCCTTCCTAAGTTTCATGGAAGACAATTTTTCCACAGGGGTTGGGAGGGTTTGGGGGGTTAGCAGTGGAACTCTGCGGCCCAATCCCCGGCAGGCCATGGACCGGTACTGGTCCGCAGACCGGGGGGTTGGGGACGGCAGTACTAAATGACTTGTCCAAGATCATACAGCTGGAAAGGACATAGCTATCTATGAACTCAAGTTTATAAGACTTAACCACTGCATGGATATATTGAAATGCTTAAATGCTCTTTGTGGTTGTTGGGTAAAATTTTTATGACTCCATATCAAGGTGGTAAAAAATGCAGTAAAAATCTGTAAAGTATTTGATTAATCTGATCAGTCTGGGCAATCTATATCTCTGATTTCTGAGTACACAAAAGGGAGTATTATAGAGACAATTATTTGAGGTTACATCACTCTAGTCCAGTTGACTGGGAAATAAACAAATTAACAAACAAACAAATAAACCAACCTTCATTTGACTCTAGAGCAAGAGTTTTCAAAATGTGGTACCCAAACCAGCAACATCAGCATCCCCTGGGAACTCGTTATCAATGCAAATGATAAGACCTCATCCCAAACCTGCTAAATCAGAATCCCCGCGGGTAGAGCCAACACTCTATTTAAACAAACTGTCCATTATTCTGTTGGACGTGCATATTTGAGAACCTCTGTTCTAGATATAACCTGTGTGTTACTCACTGGTGCACTTGTGCTCATAACCTCCACACTATTACATCTCCAGTACTTTAATTGAATTTTTTCACATTCTTTGCCCTGCTTTTATTGGTAAGAAACAGTTGACAATAATAAGCTAAAATCTCAGACTTGTTTAAAAGGCCAGCTTCCCCAGGTGTATCCTAATAAATTCAACATGTGGTCAGCTCGATCTCACACCTTTTCTACAACTATGGAATTATAGGATGCTAACTGATGGACTCAGCTTGAATCTGGCAGTGCTGCAACTTACTGAATTTAGGTGGATTTTATTCAGGATAGTTTTAGAATTTGATGTACCTTAGTTTTGATAAAGTTATTTTAAAAATTGGTAATGCATATTTGATGTGAATGATAGCTCTTAATATGAAATAGTTAAATATTTTTAAACCATTCTGAGTCAATGGGAAATTGCTGTTTACTTCTTTTCACTCTGGAGCCAGTTAGCCAAATTTTTAATAGAAAACAAAATGCTTTCTTTGGTGGTCATTATAAAACAGAAAAACTTGCTGCTTCTTAGAGAATTCCTGCTTCTGTGAATGTAAATTCATACACACAACTTCCAAATTCAAGAAATTACAGAACGATAGTGGCTCATAAAAAAATAATTAGAGTGCCTGTTTTTGAGAGAGAGTCCTCATTTTGATCCTTTTCTTCTATCCTATGATGTCTCTTGGGAACTAGCCCACGTTGGGAGGTTGGTGAAAGAAAACTAATGTTCTACTCAGCAGGCTACTGTCATCCCCCCTGCAGGGCCATTAGACACTTGCCTTGAATGCATCTGCCAAAGATCATACTTATTAACTTAATTCTGCTGGACTTGTAAGATCCAACATGCAAATTCATGTATGTCAATACTCTCATTTATGGAAATGAGGCAACAACTAGGTAAGATTGTGGAGAAAAGAAGTGGTAGTCCTGTTCTAAGTTATCCGTCTGCCATCCTGTCTTCTGGATCCCATTGAGATGATCTTAATTCAGGCTTAGATACAAGTTTCAATAAATACTCTTTATAACAGGAAATTATTTAATTCCATATTAGAACATACAAAACTGTGCAGCATAAAAATATATTTACTGGAGTTGCTATTAATATTGCCATAGGAGGGAGGCAGGACAAACACATCACCTTGAATAAGTTTTACCTTTTTCCACCTTATCTCTTAACATGTTATTGAATAATGAATGGTTTGTGGACCATGTTTGTTTCGGCTCTGGAAATAGGGTCTGCCACTCGGGAGAAAAAAGACAGATGTTTTGAACCTCTAGCAGTGGTAAGTGGCCCCGTGCAAATAAATTTGAAAAAGGGAGGCTCTATAAATCTTCTCTATTAGCATTATGACGCCTTGCAAGAGGAAACTTGTGCTAGAGAAAAGGTGGGAGCCATGCTACACATAAGAAGCGGAAAAAAAAAAAACCCAAACCAACTGTCCCTACCCCTGACACATGTACCCCTGTGCCCTGCCCGCCCTTATACACACAACAGTTCAGACTTCAGGCCCTTCGGTGTCTGGAAGCAACAGAAGCAAAGGCCCCGTTTGGCTTGGGATCTCCAAGTCCTGTTAAACATAAGAGTCAGACAGCCGTGAAAGTCCAGCCTGCAGGACAGTATCCCGTGGATGTGTAAAATAGCACCTATTGGACAAAGATATTGGAGTCATCTGCATAGCTGCCTCACGAGTGCAAAACCACTCCTGGTGGAGGCAGACATTTGGAAACAGATAAAACCCATGAAGAATGCCTTTTTTTGACTTTAGAGATTAATGTAGATGTGAACACATTACTGCTGTTTTAGGGAGACTCTTCTCTGTTACAGACAACCGGGGCTGGGAATATTGGATTACCTAATAATGGCTCGCTTTAGTTCTGCCCTCAGCACTTATCAGGTACATTAGTTTAAAACCTGCAATTTTGAACTTAGTATTATTGAGCTTTCCAAAGATTAAATTACTGAACTTTTGTTGGTGAGTGTCTCTGTGAAATTTCCTGAAAAGGATAGTCCTCCTTCTTTGTGTGAAAGTGAAGCCAAATCACATACTTTATTGATATTTATAGACATACAAATGATAGTGTTAATGTACTTTAATGTCTGTCTACTTGATGGAAAGGCTACGGGCTGTGTTTTTGGGCTTTTGTTTTTCTTAAGATAATGTGGAGTACTGTAGTCTCTTTGTGAACCTAATCACAGTAGGTAGCTTTTTTTTTCCTTTTTGTTTCTCCAAAGCCTTATTTCAAAAGCAAGCTTACACTAAAAATGTTTTTCAAAAAAAGGCTCCATGTTTGCCCCTGATATGGGTACAGTCTTTGTAGTGTTTTAGCACCTAAATACATCCCTACATCTGTCTCCTTAGTGGCTTAGGTGGAAAATTTAGGAGCATGGTTGCTTTAACAAAGGCAAGTCGATTTTAACACTCTGTACTAGAAAATACCTACACTGAGGGAGAGACTCTTAATCTCCAAGCCATGAAGATTTAATGTTTTCGGAGTAATTTTACAGACATTCTGCCTGTCAATGCCCAGTAGGGTTTAGAGTTCTCGAGTCACCATAGGCTTAAGCATCCAGGCATGAACGAACTTTGTAATTTTGAGCAAGAGTAATAAATGTTGATTCGTGGTGACTGAGCAGAATTAAGAGATAATTTACCTGCCCTCCCTTTAGGGACTTAGCATACAACTTCTGCTCATTATAGGTGATTTAAAAGCCAACTTATGGCAAAGACATAAAGGGAACCAGAATATCCCAGCCAAAATGGTTAATAAAGTCTTGAATTTCTCTGGGAAAGGAAGGAATATGCAAGGATAATGGTTACGTTGCCTGCACATATTGCTAAGATGCTAGGGAAAGAAGTGGGATTTGTTAAAACAAAAAAAAAAAATAAAAATTCAGTGTACATCAAAGGCCATTTCTATTTTGGTCATTCTGAATACTCTGAAGGCTTAGGTTTCTGATAGTCATTGGCAATTCTGATAGTCATTTTTGATCACTGGTGTGTCCATGATGGTCATAGTTAAAATGCATTTTTGATCTGAACAACATCTAGGGCTTGGTAATATTTTGATTAAAAATTGGACTGACTGAAAAGTTTGTAGGAAATACAAACAGCAGGCAAGGATGACTAAGATACTTTATACTTAATTTTTTATATTGCAAAAATAGCAAAGCTCGAGCTATTTCATGTCATTATCATAATCCATAAGCATTTAGCAACATATGTAAATGGTATTTGCCACTCAAGTAACACAAAGAACTCTTAGTAAGTCAGAAAACTGTAACCTGTTCCCATATTGTTTCTAATGTCCTGGTAGAGGGCTCAGTTTCCATTTAATCAGAAGATATATTTAGTGGTGAGTTGCTTTAAATGGTGAATCTAAAAGTAATGCTCTTAGAATCCCACTGATACTAGACAGAAATTCTAAATCATCTCTCTCTACTGCATTGGTTCTGAATCCTAAATTTGGACATCAAGGAAATCTTTCCAGGGGACTCTGTTTTCTTAGCATCAATTAGAATGTAGAGTGGGCTGAGATTTCCCCCCTATCCTTCTAGAAATCCCCAGCTTATATTTCTCACTGGTATATATCCATGTATTTATTACACAGATTCACTCCCAGGTGTGGGAATGTATGCAAATACAATTATCTGCAATCTTTTAAATGATTCTTCCGGTCTGGCCAAACACTCCAAAGGGCCTCTGGCTTCAAATGGAGCTTTAAGTAAATAGTTGATTTTATTTTTTATTCAAGTGTCAGGAGACCATCTACTTGGACTTTTTCCCTGGCCATTTAAATCACCTATGCATGAAGACAGTGAGAGGAATGGAGTATTTCTCTTTAAACAAGACACACCGTCGTCAGCTGCAGGATAAAGCCAGGAGTTAGATTCTGCCTGGGACACCTAATTCTCCTGGAGCACAAAGGGAGCGCAGAAGACAAATGGGTGTGGGGCACACTAATGGAACATAGGGTCCCACAGTTCCTTCTCAGAGACGGCGACTCCAGAGAGGCGAAGAAAGGAAAAGCCAAGAGCGAGAGGTCACCCCGATAAGTACAAAGAAGTCGCTCCCAGTGCTTTATCCCATTGTGCCTGTTACACTTATTGGTGTGAATAACGTTGTTTTGTTTTCAGAAAGACAGTCATGAGCAAAAAAAAAAAAGAGCGGTGAGTGATAAGCCGAGCTCAGGAAATTTGAGAATGACACATTCGTGATAATATATGTTAATTTAGTTGGAGAGATGTGAATATTTTCATGAAGAACAAAGAGAAAGACAGACTACAGCTTAGATTCACTCGTTTAGACTTTTATATAAGCATTACCCATGTTCAAAATGCACAAATCTCCTGGAAACAGTTTTTTTCTTTTTTTAATACATCTTGTTGCGGTGGCTTATTTATTAAAATTACCGTATTTTTCTTGCTTTGGAGATAAAAACTCTAGTGGAGCCAGACTTCAAATAGATGATGTTCTGAGCACATCAAAACAAAGAAAGTGTTTCTGAAACCAAATGAAAGCATTTTTTGAATGACTCCCTCATCCATTCACGGCTCCTTTCAGCTTAGCGGCTCTGGCTCAGATAAAGTCCCAAACACCTCACAGCCTATTCAAAAGTATCAGATTCATCTGGAGGTGAAGAAAATGGGCTATCTGCAATATTCATGAGTTGGGAACTTCCCAAGTTTGACCATTGTCTCAATGACTTTACAACTGCTTGGGGTGTGCATTACATAACAGATAGTCACAGGCACCCAGCACTTCTATCAAGCCAAGCCTTGCAAGTGACTCCAAAAGATGCCCTCACCCTGCCCTGCCCCAGCCCCATTCTTTCCTAATTCAGGTCCCAAGAAAAATACTGCCCAGTCTTTGAAGTCTGCTTTCCTACTTCTTGGTTTATCAGACTGAGCTAAAGGCCTCAATAACACTTCTTCAAATTCATGAACTAAAATGTTTTGTTTTCATAGCATTTGGGGGTAGTTTTTTTCTCTAATTGGAACAAAGCACAGTTTAATACATAAACACTTTCTGAAATAAAGGGACAGATTCATTTATTGGGACAAGGTGAGACCTAAGGAAGAAGCTATTAAACAGTCTGAGTAACCCTGGTTCTGTTCTGCCCCGCAGGAGCAGAATTTTCAAGGTCCTACTATTGGATAAGGAGTTGAAGATGAAGGTGCTACCTACTTTTAATATTTCCTCTTCAAAATAACTGTCTTCTGGCCGGGCGCGGTGGCTCACGCCTGTAATCCTAGCACTCTGGGAGGCTGAGGCGGGCGGATTGTTTGAGCTCAGGAGTTCGAAACCAGCCTGAGCAAGAGCGAGACCCCGTCTCTACTAAAAATAGAAAGAAATTAATTGG